>CATKHJ010015122.1:0-12377 GCA_949750685.1 Vernicia montana | reverse complement strand
TTATTGTATAATTATTGTAATGTTAAGAGGGTAGGATTTACTAAGTATAATATATGTATTGGTGTGAAGTGTAAATATTTAATACTGAAAGTGATATGGATATTCGTGTATTGAAGTGTATGGATAATTATTGGATTTGCTGGTTAAGATTCTGGGTATTGATTTTATGGTAAATAATATTAGTTAATTGGATTCTACGGGTTTTGGTGACTTTAAGTCACCCTAAGCCATAGGATCGTCGCACCCTAAAATTTGGGATGTGACACCTTGGGTCTACTTCACCATTGTATTTCTTCAATGAAGGTGGCTTAAACTTGTCGGGCATGCGATACTCGCTAATAGATTTAACAAAAGGAAACTTTAGGGCCAGCTTGAGACTTTTATCTATCCCCTTTTTGTTTCTCTCTGGATTAAATTCTTCTAGAAACTTTTCAAGCTTCTTTCTCATCTCAATTTCTTCTCTTTCATTAGCCATTTCTTGTCCTCCCTGATCTCTTCGATGTGAAGAAGAACTATAGTCAAACTCACCACCCCTACGTCCCCTTTTCCTAAACTGTCTCCTTAGATCATCCCTCTCTCTGGATCTATCTCTCCTTCTACTATTTTTTCTATTTCCTCGTTTGACATCATCCCTATCATGATGATGCAAACGTTGATCTTCTCTCTATCACGCCCTTCTCTATCATGTCCATACACAAGTTCCCTCTTAGGTGGAGGTACTTCAACATCTTCTTCTTCCTCTATGGGTAGGTCTCCATCCCCTACTCGTGCTACTTCGGATCTCACTCTTCCTTCTGTTGCTCTAATAACCATTTGATCTTCCACCGGCCTGGGGTTTTCCCCTACTTGATTCTCAAAAGTCAGACATCTCATTATCTCCCTCTTAGTTGTTTCAGGAACAACGCTTACAGTCTGACCTAGAGGTGTTTATTGTTGTTTTTGAGCGATCTAGATGGCTGAGGCGAGGGTGATTAGAAGTTGTAGTGCATGGGTTGGATCATAATTTAAGGCGATAAGGGGAGCATTACTAGGAGTTGAAGAGGTTTGTTGTGTGATTAATGTATTCAAAAACTGCAAAGATGCTAAGTCTATGGCTAGAGGAGTTTGAGTGTTTGTAGGCGGAGGAGGTGATTGTTGGAAGTGTGTAGGGCTTGGAGTATTGCTGGTACCAGGACGAGTCATCTTTTTTAGTCAAGAGTGTCCTTTGAGATGCTTAAGGAGCAAGGAATTGTGTTTTGGCCAAAAAAAGAAAGCAAGTGTTGCTATCCTCGAAGAGAGAAGAGAATATTCAATACTGAAAAGAGATCAGCTAACGATTCCCACAGACGGCGCCAATTTGATCGGAGCTAGATAAAATAATATAGTTTGGACTGGATCTCAGTTGTTGGACCTTAGCCTACAAAGATGAAATATAGTCAGGAGGGCCAAGCCTTTTGCCTGGCAAAGAACCTCCGACGATCAAGTTAGTAAAGGTAAGCCTGTTGGTTGCCGGAGAAAGAAGTTTTTCCTTCTCAGGTAATATATCTTAAAAGCTTTTTCTGTAAGAAAAGAGATGAGAGATATGTAGAGTTCAATGTACCTTTCTCTGAGGTTCCCCCTCCCTTTTGTATGCCTTGGCCCCTTAGGTGTAAGGGGCAGTTGAGGAAAATAAGGAATGTCTCCTAATTGGTGGGGTTGGTATATAGGCTCTGAAAGCAAAGGTTTAGACCTATCTCTTATCAAGTAGTAGGAGGTTGGTGTGTCAGTAGGCGTGGATGCGCAGCATAAGCACGACTTTCTCCTGACAAAAGTAGGCTGACGTTTGTACGTTATGACCTCAACTTCATGTAAGAAGCTTGTTGAACAAGCTTCATTGTTGTGATGGAGGGCGAAGAGCTTTGAAGAGCGAAGGGGTATCTTCGCCTAATGCCTTGGGGAATGATCCTTTGGGCTAGTCTTCTTTGGGCTTTTTCTGGAATCTTTAACCTCTCTCGTTTGATGGTAGCACTGTGTCATAGTGAGATTATTTTATCTTCGAGCCCATTATGTTATTGGCTATTTTTGTCCCTCATCACAATCTTTGTTGAAATAAAATTAAAAGGAGCGCTTAAATTGATAATACACAAACTGGATACCACATAGGCAGTAAAATTGTTACTTTTAATCGAAACCAATCTTTGTTGAAATAAAATTAAAAAGGAGCGATTAAAATTGATAATACACAAACTGGATACCACATAGCAGTAAAATTGTTACTTTTATTTGCAGAATAAGAAAAAAAAAAAAGAAAGAATGAAGTCCTATGAGTTCCACAATTCATAAGTAGATTTTGAAAATTATATATATATAACAGTATTCACATTTTCGATCATACATTTCTTACAAAATCATGTCCATGCAAACCTGTTCTATATAATACAATGAGAATAGAAAAAAAAAATGAAAGGAAAGGATGTGACTTGCCAATCCCTTTTCCTTCCTAAGTGTTTATCTACAAATACAATCACAGGGGCAATATACAAATTTTACTCCGAACTAGATGCAATACAAGCAAGTATTTTTTAATCTTTGTTCTTTTTTTAAAAAAATTTATGTCCTTTCCTTGTAAGCATTCCTTTCCTCAGAACTTGCATGAAGTTCCCAACCTCTGCTTGGGGCCTATGGACTTTGTGCCTTGGAGAACCTCTAGCAAAAGCTTCTCGAAGCACTCTAAGAACAATTCCCATTCATGTCCACTCATGTCTTTAAAAGAAATGCCCTCACTTGCACAATTATAATTTTGTACCGAGTAACTGATGGTCCTTGTCAAGCCCCCTACTTTGCTACCATCCCCACTGTCGTTGTCACCATTTTCTCTGATAATCTTTGTGGTGGTGGTGGTGGTGGTGGTGTTGTAGTTGTGATCATGAATATCACCATCTTCGTGGTCATTTTCCTCATATAGTGGAGATAATGTTGAATCGTGCAGCCTAGGCATCGATCTTACAGATGCAAACCTTGGAATTTTAGGAGGACATCGTAAGAGCTGTGGGAGATCCAAAACTTCTTTAGAAGCATTTTCACTTTCATTGCCAAATTCAAATATACCAACATCTTTCTTTTCATCTCTATTTTGATCATTATTTTCAATACCATAATCATCATCATCATCATTGTCGGATATATTAACCACAGTTGCCTTTGCCTTTGCACAAAGATTCTCTAGCGCACTCAAATTTTCCTCACCACCATATAACTCTCGAGTCATCATTTCACCTATATCAGCAAGGCAGAGCCCAGCAGAAGCAGCTCGTTTCAAGAAAATAGTGCAGAGGATAAAAACTCGAATAGATGATTCCCTCAAAGAAGGAAGCTGAGTCCTCAAGAGTTGTGCATCTTTTGAAGGATCAAGATTGGATATGTAGTCAAATTCAGAGTCTGAAAAGGGAACTGAAGCCTGAGGCCAATGCAACCATTCAAAATAAGGATTATCAAGCCACTCAGGTAGGCAAAGTCCATGGTCTATAGGCACAAGCTCAGCTACCCCAACTGCATAATTTTCATGTTGATCATTCTTTTTGACAAGTATATTTCCAGCATGCCTATCAAGATTTAAGAGTCTTACATCGAATATACCAATTCGATGAACTGAAGAAACTGAGAAGCCGGATGAGCCTAATTCCCCTGCATCAAAATCATGATCTACAAATCGTTGGAGTGAAGCAACCTTATAGGGTGTGGCTGCAGCATCACCATTATTGTTACTACAATTATTATTACTATTACTATTAATGTGGAATCCAACAAGAGCGATTTTAACTAAGGCCGTTGGAGGAACACCAGCAAAACCTCCATGATCAAGAAGATAAGCAGCTAATTCACGAATTCCAGTTCCACCAACCCGAACTGAACGTTTCATGCCAGGTTGGCCTAGCATTAATCCACCAAAGCCTTTTGGGTTGTTGAAGGCTAAAGGCTCTTCATCGATTGGCTTTGCAACTGCAATATTATCACCATTTTTGTTGCGCAAGAAGTAAGCACCACCTAGTCCACTTGAGACAGGCAAGGGATCAACACCAGAGGCCATAGCTATGGCAACTTCAACAACAAGGGCACGCACTCGGGGTGCTCCATGGCCACCAACAATCTCAATTCTTGGATCGGCTTCGAACTCTTCTTCAAATTTAGTAGCCGTGGCCAGGGAAAAGCACGGAGTGGAGAAGCTTTTGTGAATATTAACAACTTCAAATGCTTGTTTTAAGGAGTGGGTAAGATTGGTTCGGCTAAGTTCAAGAATGTTGTAGTCAAATTGATTAAAGGATTGGAGTCTGCATCTCTGAGATCGATTAAATGGCTTGAATCCATGATGTTGATCAATGGCTACCGCCATTTTGAAGAATCTCATGCATAAAAAGAGTGGCAGCAGTACATACCAAAGGCACTTCTTCTTAGAGGATCCCCTGAGCTCGAGTCTTTTATGGGAGATTAGATATCATATTTCTACAAAAAGGCATAAGCATAACACAAAAAATAATAAAAGTAAAAGTTGAAATGAAGAAAAGTGCGTTTCTCTTGAACAATAAGAAAAATACTGCTTTCTTACCGAATACTGCATAAAGGTTGTAAAAATCAAGCACTGGATTCATTTCTTTTTAATAACTCAAGTACAACCCACAAAATATAGTCCTACAAATACCATTTGTTTTTAATCAATCATCACCTGAAAATTTTTACCCAGAATAAGAGAAGATGAAAATTCATGTCAACAAAAATGCAACACTAGAAACTACATAGATAACCTATTAATCCCTCGCTCCTCCGCACGTAAATCGCCAAAATTTTCTGCAAAATAATACCAAAAATGTCAATAAAAAATTAATAAATAAAAATATTATCATTCATCTTTATAACAACAAGAAGCATAATCCAATTATGTTTTTTTCTAACATTTATTCATCAATTAATAAAAAAGAAAGGAAAAAAAATTTATTTGATTTCTAGCTTACTCTTATTTTCTCAACAACCAAACATAAAATAACAAAAAAAAAAGTATGATTACATACCCTGAACGCTGATTAAGGCATTCAAGGAAGACGAAAAGCAATGGGAGCGCGAGAGAGCCAAACCATTGGTCACTGGAAAATTTCCTAAAGACCTCTCACCACCACTCCCCCACCCTCTCTTTTTGTAGTTGATTTTTTTTTCTCCCTTTGGACCCTTTTCCCACTCCTCTCTCCCTTTTTTAAATTTTTTTTCTCTCCACTCCCTCATATTTTTCAGCCTATGTTTAGTTTTTCTATTTTAACCAACAAAAAATGTTATTATTATTATTTTTATATTGTCCTCTCCAATGACAATATGACATGTGTGCAAGGGCTATGGTAGATTTTTATTGATGATTTTAAGGAATGTTGGATGACAGGTGAGCGAAGAAGGTAGCTTGCCCTTCATAATTGGTAAATTCTATCTTTGGAGGTTTTTGGTTTTCTTATAACAGTTTTCGCCTATGGAAAATAAGGCTTCGATGGCTTTAATTTTTAACCCTTCAGTCGTATAACCAGTTAAGATCCACCCTTTTCGGTAAATTATTCTTCTCGTATTTTATGTTATAAAAAAATTCTTTTATTATTATTATTATTATTAGTATTTAGAGTTGAAATTATAATTTATAACTTTAAATTGTTATAGTTTCAACCTTTAATATTACAAATTATGATATTATGATATTTCTTATTTCTATTTGTCCACACAACAGCCATCGGTCATCTATGAGTAGCCAATGGTTTACCATTAATGAATGCAAATTATTGTAAAGTGTTTAATAATTCAGCAGTTAAAATTAAAATTAAATTACAAAATGATGAATAATGACATTATTTTGTATATTATAATAAATTTTAATTACATATAATTAATAATTTTAGTATTACACATAAAATATAATTAAGGAAAAGTAAAAAAAAATATTATGTGATTTCACTTTAGAATTTGTAATTTTTTTTTTAACAAAAAAAAGTTCGTGTTTTAATCCATTAGAAATATAACATCGTTAAATGTGTTGACGTGATACTGATGTGGCACAAATATTAATAGAAAAAATTAACTTTTAATGATACTACATCTAACTAAATTTAAGAAAAATTTTTGCCTATACTAAGTACATATATTTATATCATACATCAAACCAACGAGTGATAAAATATTTTAGTCAATATGATTTTTTTGTCTATTTTTTGCCTAGTAAAAAAACACCAATATCTTTTTTTTTTTCTCCATATATTCTTATCTCTTTAAATTGGTGTATGCATTCAGTGTAGGGAAAACATAGCTACAAACCTAATAGGACTCATTATAAATTAATATATATTGGAATGCTAGATAAATATTTTAATTTTATTTAAAATTAAATTTTAAAAAATAAATTTGAAACTCAATTATTTTATAAAAAAAAAAATAATATGTGTTGAACTCAAATCGTTTAAATTATTTTCAACCCATGAATTAACCTAAACAATGGAAAAAAAAAACAAAAATAAAATCAGTGTAGAACACAAATTCATTTGAATTCTTTTCAACCCATAAATTAACTTAAAATGTTGTCTTAAATATGGCAATCCTAGAAGGGGTGAATAGGATTATAAAAAATTCTAATGCAAATAAACACCTTATATGTAATAAGTTTCAATTTCAAATAAATAAACAAAGAAAATTGAGTTAGAGAAAGTTTAGTCAAGATTTATAGTGGTTCGGAGCACAATCACCTCTCATACGTCCACTTCTCCTAAATTAAACCGATTTAGGGTTACACTAACAATAGGGAATTCTCTCAAAGCTTTACAAGCTTAGTTTTTCAGGATTTCACCATTTACAATAGATTTCACGGGATTTCACCCAATACTCTCAAGATACAATGGTTTTAGTGTTTAAAGTATCATAAGACTTAAATACAAGCTAGGTTGAGGATTACAATAGATTCACTAGCTTAGAATGAAGAACACATAAAAAGATAGAGAAATATTGCTTTGTGTTCTAAAACAGAGTATGAATAACAAATATGATAATTGAAGCTTTTTGATCTGAATTGCAATTGATTTTTACTTGGCAAGAGTTATTATCTTCATTTGAATCTTCTTGTATTTATAGGAGCAATAAATGTGACTGTTGGGCTCCAAATCCAAGTAAAATTTGTTCCCTCCACGTCTCCAATGGCTATAAAATCTTTCAGATTTTGTTTGATTTGACGTGTTCACGGCGGTGAACTTGAAAGTCAGGGCGGTGAATGTGATCTTCAGGGCGGTGAACTTTTGTTGATAATAATCCAATTCGCTTCTGTGTAAAAATCACGGCGGTGACTTTTTAGTTCACGGCGGTGAACTTGAACTTCAGGGCGGTGAACTTTTGTTGATAATAATCCAATTCGCTTCTGTGTAAAAGTCACGACAGTGATGTTTGAGTTCACGGCAGTGAACTTGAACTTCAGGGCGGTGATAATAAGATTCAAGGCGGTGAACTATCTTTATTTGAATTTCTTATTTACCCGCCATCTTTGTCACTGTGGTGAACTTGAAATTCAAGGCGGTGAATATGTAAATGCCTGTCAATATATTTAAACAACTAACAGAAACTATAAGTTAGGCAAATATACATTAATTTTCAAGAATTTATTTCTCTTTGCTTTAAATCTCATATATTCAATGAATATAAGTTTTAAACAAAGTTTTGGAATCATCAAAATATAAAGGAGACAATAATCTCCCCCTTTTTTATGATGACAAAACTAAGTCCAATTAACCAAACAATGTGTAAGCCTAATCAAACATAGTTTTAATCCATCAACAAAATGAGTAATAAATCACCATATTACTTTGAACCACCAATTATAGCACACAATAGATATTTTTCTCCCCCTTTTTGTCATCATAAAAAAAAACAAAAAAAAATCATTTTACCTTAAAAGAGTTAACAAAACTCCCCCTTAAGATGTGATTATCATAGAAAAAGAAGAAGTATGAGTCATCCATTGCTATCCAACACAAGAAAAATATATATGGTAAATCATCCAACACAATTAAACCAAAGTTAATAGTTAAATATCCTCCATAATATCCAAAATAAAACAGAAAGAAAATAGCAGATATAACAAAATGTACCATAATAAACAAACTACAGTCATGATAATGAAACATAAAACAGAAAAGTAAAGTGACTATGGATAGGTGACTGTCTAAGGATCTGCAGAAGGAGCATCAGAAGGGTTAGGAAGGGGTGACTCCAAGTGTATAAGCATCTCTCAACTGTCGAACGAACTCAGACAAATCCCGTTGATTCTGCTCGAAAGTATCCATACATTGGTTCATTGATGCTTTCCATTCATTCATTGAATCTTGCCATGCATCAAACTTTTTCTCATGTAAATCCCACCTCTCTATAAGACATTCTAAGATAGAAGAATCCAAAGATGGACCCGGTGCACTAGGAGCAGCAGGAGAATCTCTAGGACGTTTACGAGAAGCCTGCTCATCTCCCTCAACTCCCTCAACATCCTCCCCCTCAACCTCATCCTCACCTTCTTCTTCTTCGTCTCCAGCCCTGGGCTAAGTTACCAATGACCAAGTTTGAGTCCTCTTATCAAATTCTGCAATCTTCATATCCCTTAATGTAGTCATTTCAATAAAATCCTTAATGGAGCGAGGAATTTTGTATTCATCATCAGATTTATCCAGAATATTAAAATGCTGAATAATCTTAGTGACATACACATTCCAAGAAAAATTTTTCCCTTAGGCTTGGTGGACATTTCAACAAATGCATCAATAAACCATTTAGCACAAGGAAAATCTATATTACTTTTCAAGCAGTGCATAGCAAAAAGTTCCTTCCTATTGACTGAGCCATTGTTATCCCCACAGGCAAATATAGAGTAAGAAAGAAAACGATGAAAGACTTTAAAACCAACATACTTTATTTTAGATGCTTTAGCAGTTTTAGCTTGATAAATTTCCTCATCTGTCAAGAGTTTCCAGAAAGAAGAAGGATCCCATCCTCTAATTATTCTTTCATGACCTTCCTTTTTTAAATGAAAAATATCCCCAATATTTTTCATTTAAAAGACATCTTCCACTTGTTATCAATATCTAAACTGCTAAGGAACTCAAAAGTAAGATTGGCATAAACATCATCTCGAATATTCACAAAAAAAATATCTCCAAAGAATTTTACAGAGTATCTCTCAATTCTTTCCTTAATACCCAAAGTATATAAAGCATGAAAATCAAGAAATCAGCCACCTACCGGAATTCCACACTTAATAAGAGAGTTGAACCTTGCCTTGTGAACTGGATTTGTGAGGACAAACCCAAACTGTCCTTTCACTGGCACTTGTCTTGAACCAGAGCCTTGCCCAATTATCCCTTTTTCTTTTTCATGCTCTTTTCCTTTTCTAGCAGAGGTTTTTGTCATAACCATGGTGCAATGTATATAAAAAAAAAAAAAGCTTAAAAATTAGAAAGGTGTTTAAAGAAGATTTGATGGAAAAGAAATGAAGAAGAAACCGATTTTGAAGAAGGAGAAATGGAGGAGAATGGGGTTACGGCGGTGAGGATTAGGGATTTTTAAAACAAAATGAGAAAAAGACGTGAGCTGGGCTTTTATACTCAATCGAGTTACGACCGTGAATTCAAAAGTCACAGTTGTGACTTATATGGAATTTTAACTTGAGCTTACTGTGTGAAATTCACGGTAGTGAATATGAAGGTTACGACCCTGAACAGCAGATAACGGAGATTTTGAGGGATTTTGTCACTTAATTTTGTGTAAATATGTTCAAATGACTATAGTTCATAAGTATGGCAAGAATTTAGTCTAAATTGAATTTAAAATGACATTAATTCAATATGAATTACATCATTTAGGTCTCAATTTTCAATAGTTCATCAAAATATAGCATAAGACATACAATTCACAAATTATATCAAGAAATCATCAAACTATCATCAAAATTCACTAAATATAATTTGAGCACATCAAATATGGTTGGATTATACCTGAGTAGTGTCAATCATACCAAATTCCCTTCGAATGTAGAAAAATGCATCTTTGTCCAAGGGTTTGATGAATATATCCGCCAATTAGTACTTCGTATCCACAAATTCAAGTGCAATGTTCCCTTTGCTAGCATGATCTCTAAGAAAATGATGTCTAATTTCTATATGCTGTTGTGGAGCAGCCTACACATCAAGATCCAAGGGTTCAACATCAAGATGGGCATGATGAAGAAGGCATTCAATCTAGGCTTCAAGACAAAAATCAAATTCAGGATCAAAAGACTTCTAGTCCAATTAGCATGCCTGAAGGGCCATTATAAGATCTCAGTCCAAGAAGCTTCAACAAGCCTTAATCCATCATTTATAAGGCTTGGTGAATTTGGCTAGTGAAGGTTTACAAGGCCACCAAAGTTTTGGGATAAGTTCATATCAAGCCCATTACAACTTAAGTCAAATCTATGTTACTAATGGGTTTAATTAAGTATGTTTTGAGTTTGTTTAAGCTTAATTGGAAGAACAAGGTTTAAAGGCCAACTTACTGGACATGCTTGGAGGAGGCCATTTCACATATTAAGATGTATTAAGGGGCTGGAACTTTTATTTTTGAGTCATGAATAGGTTAGGTTCGAATTTGCACATGAAAGGGCTTATTTTGGGACTTAAAAAAGACTTACTTAATAAGTATTTAATTTAATACATTGAATCTGGTCACTCTTTATTAAAGATGACTCTTTCTATTCTTGGAGGGATGTTCCAAGATTAAAATAGGCAGATTGGTAATGTAAGACATGATATATGATATGAAAAGTTAACCAAAAGGGTTGTTTGGCTTTTATCTTTGTGTTCTTGAGTAGAATATATGCTTAAAGGAACATTCAAGTAGTTTGATCATCTATTTGTGGAGTGTTTCGAAATTGGAATTCAGAAACTGAGTTTTCTTAATTCTAATTCTTGATCATTTAATCTAAGTAATCTGATTACTAACCATACTTAGAGATTAAAACTGAATTGATCTTTGGGGTTTCCATGTTAATGTGTTAGGGGTTCGTATACAAAAAGGGGTTCTCAAGCTTATTCATAGAGGTTCCATATCATTTGGTATCAGAGCATTGGCTCTAGATCAAATTTTATCTTAATTTAATTCGTGTTCTTTAATTATGAATTTCTTGTTTTCTTTCTTTAATTCTGAATTTTTTTGCCTTCGTTCTATAATTATGAATTTCTTGCTTTCATGAATTCGGTTTTTGTTATCTTTGTGCTTATTATTCTAGTTCTTCAATGTCATGTTCTGATTTTGAGATGTGACGGTCCTATGGTTCAGGGAGACATAAGGTCACCTAGACTTGTTGAACCCACAACTGTACAATAATCCATAACCATCATGCATAACAATATTTCCCAAGATCATAACCAGAAATACTATGGATTAACAATTACTTATGTTTTACTTATACCAGTCATATACCATAATACGAATGAGGTATACTATACATATACCAAACATATACTGTAAATAAACCATTGTTTTAAAGTTAATTCTTTTTAATATTACAACCACATAAAATTATGGAAATTTCACCCCGAAGTACTAATAAATACCACAATGACCAATAGAGCTCTAGACCGTTTCCTACAGGATACCAAGCCATTATAGTAATACATAATAATTTATGAATAACATATTAGCAGAGTAACCCCCAAGCAGAAGTATGAAGCTTGATTTTTACCTTACAGACTCTTCTACAGCACCTGAAAAAAAAAATATAAATCACTTAAGGGTGAGACAAGCTCAGTGAATACATAATATAAATCACTTAATAGCTCAGTGAATACATATCAATATCGAGGTAGAGGCTCATCTTATCGGAGCATACCCTCATCCAATACACAAGACTGATCAGATCTTACGGCTAGGGCAACAAGCCCTCCCTAGCTAGGACATGGACACTTTCCACTATCCACCGGAGTATACACTGTGCACAATGCCTGATGTTTTACCCCACATCAGTATTAGGGAATTCTGCTTTTGGGTTCAATAATCAATTAGGTATACAATGATCATGGTGTCAATAAATCAATAAACAATGTATCAATGAATTAATATTCATGGTATCAATCAATATCAGTAAATTTATCAATTTGGGTTCCATGTATCAATAAACAAGGAAATCAATTATCTATTATCAATAGAACAATTTGGTGGTTATGAAAGAAGGAGGCATTTGAGCCTTAGGTTTCAAACACAACCATAATAGTATAATAATCACTCACCTCAATCAATGCAAATCCCAAAATAGCTTGCAATCAAACTCTAGAGCAAGCAAATGTGGTGGTCACAACCTCCATCATCATCAATCCTTCTATCTCTATGTGAAT
>CATKHJ010015097.1:0-11990 GCA_949750685.1 Vernicia montana | reverse complement strand
CAAATTGCAGCAATTTTTAGACAAATGGAGCTTGGGATGAATTCCTGAAATAAATTCCAATTCCACACATTATTAAGCACAAATTCTTTAACTGGCCTTCCTCTCAATAAGCTTGGCACCTCCATAATAGTTGTATCAATTAAGGCCCCAACTCCTTCCACCCAATTATCTTCCCAAAATCTAACATTAGCACCATCACCTATAGACCAAGAGAGACCTTAGACAACATATTCCCAGATTGCACAAATACCCCGCCAACTAGAAGAGCAATTACCCCTAGCTACCAATCTTTGAGGTTGCTCCCCTTTTAAATACTTCCCCCGAAGCACCTGAACCCATAAACTATTAGGCTTAGTAGCAAGCCCCCATCCTAACTTCATCAAGAGAGAGTCATTTGCTGGCCTAGCTTGACGAAACCCAAGACCCCCTACTTCTTTTGGTTTACAAACCTGCTTCCAGTTGACCAGGTGAATTTTCTTTGTCCCATCTGAACCTCCCCAAATAAACTGACAAACTAATTTATCAATATCATCACAAATTGCAGCTGGAAGTCTTGCTGTTTGCATTGCATACATCGGAATTGCTTGAAGAAATGTTAAAAAATGTTCATTTGGCCCTCTAACCGCTAGCGGCTAATTGTTAGTAGTTGAATTTTGACTCTTGGTCGTCAGCTGTTAATCGTAACTGCTGAATTAAATAATCTATCTGTCTCAAATTAATAGTTATTTTAGAGAATTTTTTCTATTTAAAATTAATTGTCATTTTAAGAGTTCTAGATAGCATTTGTTACACTTTTTCAATTTTACTTTCATCACTATTAATAGAGTTTTGGTGAGAGAAAAAAAAGATGAGTTTTAATGATAGTAAAATAAGGGTATATTAGTTAATTTTAATTAAAATTGAAGCTATTGAATAATTTTCTTAATCCTTGAGCAACTCTCTAAAACGTCTAATATTTTGAAACGGAGAGAGTAGATCCTAAATATAATAAGTTCACAAACTAATAAAATTAATAGTATATATATACACAAACTAATAAAACTCTATATTTAAAATAAAATTTATATTTATTTTAAATATAAAATTTATTTATAAATGATTTTTTTTTTATTGAAATCTATTCACAAATCATTTTATTTTGAATATCTTAAGCTTTGTGTAGAATTGATGGAGGCGGACTAATGTTTTATTTTAACATTAGGGGGAGATTTTAAATATGAATCTAACTTTATAGATTGATACTATTTATTTTTAAGGTTATGTTTGGTTCGTGGAATATAATACATAGGAATATCATAATTATTTCTAAGAAATAGAATAATTATTTCTAATGAATAGAATATGTTAGGAATAGAATAATTATTTCAATTTCATAATTTGGTTCATAGTATAGAATAATTATTCTATTCCACATAAATGACCATAATATTCTTATAAATTAATTCATTATTAATATTAAAATTAAATATAATTTTATCAAATTTTATTTAAGAAATAATTTAAATGCATAATAAATAAAATTTTTATTTGACTTTAATTTAAAAAAACTATTTTTTAAAATTAATTACCTAAATTAATTTCTTATTCTATTTACTCAATTTTTTTTTTGCAAAATATTGATCAAGGGAGTTAAAATTTAAAATAAACAATATATATATATATATATATATATATATATATATATATATATATTAAAAAAATAAAAATGAAAATCTAAATGAAAAAAAAAAAAACAAAGTAATAGTAGTGAGCTTGGATTTGCAAATATTTTTTTAAAGATAAAAATAAAAATACTCTATTTCATAATTTAAAAAATACCAATTTTTTAATTTTTTATGGAATATACATTTTATAAAAATTGTGAAATTATTATTCTATAAAATTAATATTTTTTATCTAAAATTTAAATCAAAATAAAAAATAACTAATTTTTACATAATAATTATTTTATTTCTAATCAGTTTCATCAACGAAATATACGTGCAGTTCCTAATTAATGTTACCTCCTTCAAAAGGAAGTAACACTGATTGCTTTACAAGGCCCTTTTAATCGCTTTATATAAAGGCTTAAAAGCCATGGTCA
The DNA here is from genome assembly GCA_949750685.1 of Vernicia montana. Lineage (NCBI taxonomy): Eukaryota > Viridiplantae > Streptophyta > Magnoliopsida > Malpighiales > Euphorbiaceae > Vernicia > Vernicia montana. The sequence continues at coordinate 9,907 of CATKHJ010015097.1, read as the reverse complement.
ATTTGCGTACGATAAAGTTTTGAGAGCAACATCTCTTTTAAGGTGAAAGCAAATACATTATTGTTGTGAAACTATATATCATCATATTCCGTTGGTACGAAATTGATAGTTTACTATTTATTTTTATCTGTCTTAAAATTTAGATCATTTTATATTTTTAAATATTAATTTTATAAAAAAATTTTATATTAACATTTGTCAATTAGTTGTATTGATTAGCAGTGTAATTAATATAGATATATATATACCCCAAGTTCATTTGCGTATTCATTTGATTTGCTATATAAATTATTAGATGTAAATTTAGTATTTTATGAGCTATGAGTTATATGATAAGTGTTTGATGATTTGAATGAGTTACAAGTGTTTGAGCAAGTTAAAAGAGGAGTAGAGAACGCTTCTGCCTGATAATGTTGAAAGAGTGAAAAGTCACGTGAACAGTAACATTTCGCCTTCGGCCTTCGCCTTTGGTCTTCGACTTCGGTCTTCGGACTTCGATCTTTTAATGTGACTTCGGTCTTCGACCTAAGTAGCGTTGTCGAGTTAAAGTCACGACTGCAACAGTGGGCGCGACTCGGGACGCAACGCTTCTGCCTGATTTGGACAAATTGGTTTAAAGAGAATAGTGACCGCGACTTATATCAGGGCCAAAACTGGAAGTCGGCTTTTAAAAAGAATTAAGAGCCCCAAAATCATTTTTATTCGAGATTTCAGAGCTTCCAACCTATTTTTCTCTCAAGAATTCATCACCCACTCATATTAAAAGCTTAAAGGCTTCATTAATTGCTCCAACCAAAGGATCTAGGGTTTTAATCAATCAACTCTTCATCCATTGTTAGAGCATTTCTGACGAGGTGAGTTAGGGCTTCAGTTTTCTTTGAATTTCTTCTTCTCCATTGTTGTAATCTGTGCTTGGGGAAGGGAATGGAGTTAGAATCATGAGATTAGTATGAGTATAGTGATTTTAAGAGCATGGGTTATGTGTATTGATAATTTATGTGTTATGTGTATAGTTCCTCCTAAAAGTCATTATGGAGATCATGAGGGCTGTGATGAGCCCCATTGCTTGATGTGATTGAGGAGCTTCTATAGAGTGATAGAGCATTCTTTTTTATTCAAGGTGAGTAGAAAATATACTACTATTCTTGTATTTGAATTCCTAAGGCGTAATGCCTAATTTCTTTTACAAGCTTCCATGAGTATGAGTATATGAGTTAACCAAATGTTTCATTGAATTTCCTGAGTTCTTAATTAGCCATTTGCTAATTATTATCTTTTATGAGAACCATATATCATTATATGTTTATGAGCATGAGAACTATATATTAACATATTGTTATATATCTATGAGTATGAGAACCCAAATTATTCTATCTATATGTGATAATCTTAATGGTATAGAAATCCTCTACTAATGTGAGTTAATCATTAGACTTTGTGCACATTGTAACCTGATGGATAGGGTATAATATCATACCCTATCTAGGAAGGGTAAATTGTCCTAGACGTGAAATCTGATCCATTTCATGTATTACGAGCAAGAGTATGTTAATTATACCTCTACTCTTATTACGAGAAAGAGTATGCCCACTAGCCTCTACTCTTTATTACGAGGGAAATATGCTAATAAAGTGTCTCTATTCCTAATATATTACGAGCTTGATTTCTATATTCATATATTATGAGTTATGATTTCTTTCATAAGCTATATACATGATTATTCTTGTATATCTCGAGTTATTAATTACTGCGAGTTATATGAGCCTCATTTGCTATATTCTAAATCATTTGACAAGTATAAGCCATACCATCCTTGTGAGCTAGCCTTGAACTACCTAGCCACACAAGTATGGTAGTATATTCTTTACTCATTGTTTTATCTCATTAGTGATTCCATTTTTCACGAGATTAAGAAGTTTATCAGCTCGGTTCTTCATGCATTTTCCTCCCTAAAGAACCTATTTGATCAATGTAATTTCTCCATTTATTATATGTATTTAAGATATTGTAGTTACTCCATGTGTGTAAGAGAGAACTATTCTTTTGGCCTTTATAACAATTATATGGATGATTTCTATATATTGTTTTATGAGAATTATAAGCTTATGAGATTACGAGTAAGTGTATGTATGAGCATGTGACATGATGAGATAGATGTGTATGTGTGTATGAGTTCAGGTTCTAATCTTGGGATGAGTTGTTTTAATTGTTATGATGCCATGTGGATTATATGTATAGAAGGGTTTTACGGGTTTTCGGTGGCCTTATGCCTACCCATGCCCTAGGACCGTCACAGTTGCGAAGTTGGGCTGTGACAGAAGGCCTCAGGCCTTCGCTTCTAACTTCTCTAAGATCGTCCTTGAATACTTCTAAGTTAAATCCTGATATTCATAAAAAATGTGGTGAGCCATCAACTCAGTAAAATCATAAAAATACATGACAATTAGGAATTCATAAATGAGCAATATCGAAGAGAATATAATATCATATAGGACAAGGTTGGAGTAGTGTTGCGTCAATGTGGTGAGTTAAGTCTTAGAAAATCCTGGATTGATGGTTTAGAGTAATAGAAGAATGAATATAGAGGTTTGTAAATTAAATTATAGAGTGAAATCATAAGTATTTGGTGTTAGGATATTAGAAACTTTTCATGAATTTTTGGTAGCAGTGGGGGTTAAAAGTGTACGGTTTTTTTTTCCCTTGGTTTAATTAGTCTGACGGGGAGTTACATGGTTGTTCAGGGTTTTCAATGTTAAGCAACAAGGGAAATTGCATAAATTACAATATTATGTTACCTCAAAACCTTATAAATTTCTACTTTTTTTAGAAGTCACATACGGGTTCTAGGAAAGAAGAAAATCCATGGGCTGCAAAAATTGAATATTTTTGGGAAATTGACATTAAGATCTTCACATGGTTGCTCACATACATTATTTATTCTCTAAATATTTCCTCGGTATTGTTATTTGTAAGCAAATTGAGTTTGATTATCACGACCTGACTTCAAGAGCCTATTGAATAAAATGTTGAAAAAAAAAAAAAAGGTCAAACATGGTTAGCACCGAAAGGTTACATCTTGCATCTATTCAAGCTGTAACTTGGTTGAAAGGGTTTGGGAGCCTATATATAAAGGCTTCCTCCCTCCTGTAATTTAATACACACTTTTCAATTTATTAACCACCATTTGAGATTTGTGTGAAGGTGGAATTTGAGTAAAATCCCAAAATGAGGAAGAGAAAAAAAAAAGAAAGAAACTTTTGTGTTTTTCTCTTTAGTATTTATTTGGGTTTGTTGGAAGAGAAAAATATTTGTGAGTTAAAATACCCATAGTAATTCCCTTTTTTATTGTATTTTGGTAATCCTTCTTTTTGTTACAACAAGTTTTGGTTTCAATTTGTTACTTGTTGTTTGGTATTTTGTATAAGAGATTAAGGATATTGGGTGTATTAAGTTTTGAGATTGTGAGATATTTTTTCTTTCTGTTATACTATCATTTGAGTTCATTAGTAAATTTTGATCTCCTTCGCCCGTAGACGTAGGCTTACGCCAAACCACTTTAAAAATTTTGTTCTTTTTGTTTGCTATTATTTTATTGTTCAATTCTATTTACATCTCCAAATAAATATTTAACCGTATCATGTGTCAAATTTCCTAACAGAGCCGTGACGATCCTATGACATGGGTAAGTTTAAGATTACCGAAGACTTGTAGAACCTTTTCACACAATAAATATGAAAATATAATGTAAAAGAACTAGGAAAACATACATAATCACAAAAGTCCTGAAATTTAGCTACAAACTATTACTTAGTTTCATACATCATTTTTAACCAAAACTACGGAGCTTCTACAATAAGATTATATACAATAAAATGATAATTATTCTTAGAAATGAATACATTTATGAAGTTTCGGAGAAGAAGGAATTCGAAGCTCAGTTTCCTCTGCCTAAAACCTCTTCAACTGTTCACTTGAAACCACAGACGAATGGGTGAGCCATCAACTCAATAAGTTAATAAAATGCATAATGTTAAGCGAACTATTAGGGATAGCAGTTTACTTAATAAATATAATAAGGATATAATATTTAATCATGGTAATAAGAAGAAAGGCACCAAGGGACTATTCGTCATGACAGAACAACATCATATCCATCGGTGGAACATGGGTGGGACTGCACCTCAGACCCCTTGAATCTCCGCAATCCATCAGGGTAGTAACTTCTCCTTGTTTGCATGCCTTGCTGAGCATACGCTTAGGGTAATAGATCCTCTTTAAGTAGGACACTGATACTTTGACTTTATCAATCGAGTAACCGGTGCACATGATCTAATGAATTCTCCCCCATTAGTATAGGTATTTTGTCAAGCATGGCTTGGGTCCGATGCTGGCTTGGTAGGATTATAACAAAAATCAGTTAACCCAATAGCCTCATTTTTCAACAATCAAGGTTCTTAGCCCAAGTGAATTTTCTAAGCATTTGTTATTAGTAATGGCTCCAAGGCTAGATCCATGATTAGAATTTAACATTCAATGCTATTAAGGAAAACATAAGCAAGGAAAATTAACATAAGTATTTCAAACATGTTATCATGCATTACACATTTTATAACTTACCTTACTAAACTTCAATCCTTAGACTGTGAGGTTTTAACAATGTTGACTAGGTAAATCTCAATCATCTCCTGATCTATCTAGCTTCCTTATAAGTAGATCATTTAGAATTAAGATTTTTCTGGAAAGTCTAAAACTTACCAAAAAGAAAATATGGAGTTTGACTTAAGAGAAAAGAAGAGAAAGAAATGATATTATATATCTACATTTGAGTGTGTCAGTACTCTTAACTTATTTATTAAGGTGATTCAATAAAATACTATTAAAAATCCCTTAATGGAAACATACTGATCCTGAGTGACATGTTGATTGAAAAGTAAACGTCTTAGGGTTGACACTATAATTATAAGTAATCATTGCCTCTGTCATCAAGTTAGCATATTTTCTGAAGACTCTTACCCAATCAATCGTTTGTCTTTATTTCATTTGGGTTCACTTCATCTTTCTCTTTGCTTCGTAATCCATGATGTCGAGCATATCCTCACCATTGAGTCGGGTATTATATTGATGGTGATGCTTTATGTTTCAATGAACTTGTAGGACTTGGAATTTAAAGAAAGAAGTTAATTTAAAAAAAAAAAAAAAAGGGATTATAGGAGAAAATAAAAGGCCATTCTTGGAGGCGAAACCCAAAAAGAGGGGGAATTAATATTGGTATTTTTAATTTAATGATGATGCTCTTTTTCTCGTGGATATGCATTTTTTTATAGTTCTTATTTGGTCATGATATGTGACAGGGTTTTTAAGCTGGTATATATATATTACAAAAAGTAAACCAAATAAAATTAATATTTGCCATTAATACTTAAATAAATCTAATCATATTAATTCATTAAAGAATTCAAAAATAAATTTAACTACAAAATATTATTAAATTATCTATAGACTGTAGCCATTATAGTCCTACATACAAGGTTTCGTGCCTTTTAATAATGTTGAAGTGATTAGTGTGTTTTAGGCTGAATGCATAATTTAACTCTAAATTTTATAAAAAAAAAATTTATGGAATCTTGAACTTTTAAAATGATATAAACTTTTACACTTTCTAATTTTATATACATTTCAATACTTATAAACTTATGAATTTGAATGTGTAAACACACACACACACACAGATATATATATATATATAGTCAAATTTAATAACCATTCACATTTCTCTTTTACTTTTTACTTTTTACTTTAAATTTTATTCTTTCTTTTTTTAATAATATTTTTTTTAATTAAATTTATTATAATGCACGTAATCTCACACGGTCTGTTAATTAAAATTTTTTATATTAAATATATATAAAATTGAAAAGTTGGTTAAATATGCTATTTTGAAATTTTAGAATGCCATAAATTTCTTTTATAAAGATATGAGTATCAATATATACATTCCGCCGAGAGTTTCTTAATTTGAAACATTAATGCGTAATCAAAGGTCCAAATCATACAGAACCACAATTAACACACTTAACATTCCTCTTCCTGTCATTTTGAAAAAATAAAAGTCAACTAGCCTGTGCTTTTATATATATATATATATATATTAATTTGAACTATTGGTGGTTGTCACCTTTGGTCATGATCACTCCACGACATGCCTCATGGTTCATTTGTCATCCACTATTTTGCTGGTTGGCATGTGACAACTTCCCTTTCAAATCAGCCCATATAGTTTTTATTCAATATTATCATTTTAGTAGGTTTAAATTATATATAGGGTTGATTGGCAAAATAAATAAATAAATAAAAAATTATATATAGGGTTGGAATATATATATTAAATGATTCTCAACTTAGTTGATATTAAACTTAAATATTTAATATCACTAAATCTCATGGAACTATAATAATTTAACCTAATCTTCTCCTCTCCTTTTTTTTTTTTTTTCTTATTTTTATTTTTTATAATGACCTAATCTTCTTCTTATCATGGTTAACTGGTATTATATATCCTCCTCAGTTTCTTAATTTTTTTTTTAAAATAAAAATATAAAAGTATAAATCAAAAGTACAAAAATAAGAAATTATCTTAAATTTCTTCTAATAATATCTAATTATGTTGATAGATCATTAAAACTTTAACTTGGTGGGAAATACGTTTTTTTTTGTGTGACTATTAATAATCATAGATTGATTTTTATATTTTTAGGAAAACTCAATCGCTTAATTATTATTAACAAATTCAAAACTAATAATTTAAATTCTAAGATTTACAATTTTTTTAAGATAACATAATACTTTTATAAAAAAGAATACTTAAAAATTTCATTGAAAAAACAAAAATAAGAAAAAATTTATGCCAAAAAAAATTACGTATTAATAGATTTAAAGATATATATTTATTGAATAGAAAAATTAAAGAAATCAAAGAGAAAAAAATCACTGCCAACCAACGAAGAAAATTGATGATAGCTAAAAAATAAAATTTAAAAAAAAAAATAGAGAAAAAAACAGAGAAGCTGGAGAAAAAATGGCTACAACTCAAAAATTCCATTAGGGCTTGTTTGGTTTCTAGGTATGTGGGAGTGAGAATGTAATACTCCAAGTTTTTGTTAAAAGTATGCTTCAAGATGTTCTTTAAGTATATGTAAATTTTAAAAATTTATGCAGAGGACAAGTTACGCTCGTTAACAGTATTAACGAACATTATTCAATTTTAAGAATTTCAGATAGAGAGTAAAGTAATGTTCGTTACAGATGTAAATGCCAATTACGATTGTTATAATTGTCTGCTAAGTGATGAAAGTTTACAAGTTAAAGTGTAAGGATTGTTACTAACGAGGTCAAGGATGAAGGGATGGTTAGAGAGCTTTTATTGGACTTCTATACAAATTCTGGGGAAAAAAATGGAAATGATAGGATTTTCTGTTTAAGCAAGTGTCTAACACTAAGGACGAAGATTGGATGAGGAAGCGAAGTTTCAATAGCGAGGAGGAGTCTTGATGACGAGGATAAACTTTAATAATGAGGCAAAGGACTTTGGGGCGAGAAGAAGCTTCGATGGTAAGAACGAGGTTCGATTGCAAGGATGAGCTTCACTGATGAGGATGAAACCTTGATGAATGGATAAGTGAGTTGATGAGCTAATGAGCTCGGTATGTCGAAGATAAAGACAAGATTACAAGCTCGATATAGGATGAAGAGCTGAAGACGAGCACATTGTAAGCGAAGTGAGTTGACAGACTAGGTACGAACAAAGTGAGCAAAGAACTTGGTATGACAAGAATGAAGATGAGAAGCGAAAGGCTTCGATGAAGAAGATGAAGAATAACTTGTGTTAGGACGAAGCGAAGCGAGCAAATGAACTTAGCTCAAACAAAGCAAGATGATGAGTTCAAAACGAGGCTACAGAGGTCTGTGTAAGTTTTTTAGGAGAGCTGTTAGGCTCGATATTGTATAGTATTGTTTAGAGTATATAAGTTTAAGTCTTTAGCAGTAAGTTAAGTTATGTCTTTGGCTATGGGTTAGATATTTGTTATGAGTTAAGTTGTGTTTGAGATTGTGTGGACAGGGTTAAAAGCCAACTACCACTCTTAATTTTTACAGAAAATGAATGGCTATAAATGTAAGTTATCTACCCAATGAATAGTTTGTTAGCCACTAAGAATATTTTATTCATTATTATTTTTCTTTGTATAAGATATCTAGATCATTCCAGAGCTTACCAAAACACTTGCATTTTCTTTTTAAACTTAAGTTCTCCATTTTCTTTCCAAATTTTTTAGATTTAAATATGATATCCTCCATTCTTTCTTTTTCTTCAAAGAAACCACTAGATCTCAAAAGTAACCCAAAGATCCAAGTGGTAGATTGTTCTTTTGGCTTTCTTTAAAAGAGTTTGGTCTAGTTCTAATGTAGATCGATGATCTAGTGAGCCAATGAATGTTTAATGTTGTGAATGATGATGATCTGAGTTTTATTGAAGAGACTATAGCAAGTGAGGCGAGTTATGAAATGCATGGATACATGGTAAAACCTCTACATATTACTTCTATTTGAAATCCATTCATTTGTTGTTCTAAATGACTGAAATGATATATTATTATTGATATTTCTTACTGTCTATTGAGACATGAAAGCCAAATTGTAATGTTAAACTGAATGTTGATAATGACGAGGCCATTGGCTAACCTATTGTTTATGATGATGATCCTATTGAGCCAATACCTAGCTTTGGCCATGCATGATAGAACACCTTTGCTAATGGGAAAAAATCCATTAAAATGTGTGTACCGGTGACTCAACTGATAGAGTCAATAATATTATTAGTGTCCTACTTATGGAGGGCCATGGAACCTTAGGCGTATGCCCCGATCAAACATATGTACATGAAGAAGTTACTGCCCTGATGGTTACAGAAGTTTATGGGGAAAGTGGCGCATTCCCGCCTGTCACGACCCGACTTTCGAGCCGCGATGATCCTAGGGCATGGGTAGGCATAAGGCCACCGAAAACCCGTAGGAACCTTGACATACAATCATCTATCAATATCCTGCAATCCAATCTCATACATTCTCCCAAGATCTAAACCTGACAATTATGCTTGATCCATACTCATCAATATCATTCTTGATTCATGTATTCATCAACACTCATATCTTATATCATCTTACATATATCATATCATAAGTCAATGCCTTAGAGGCCAAAAGAATATTCATTCATTACATGTACCTTCAATACACTTATCCTTCATACATTTACCATGAAGCATCTAAAGGTTTGAATCATCATTATCCATACAATTAATCAAAAATAAAGGAATTGAGCTTTACATTGATCACCAAAGTTTCCGAGGACTAGAGAAGAATAATGCCTTGAAAACTTAACTGATAAACTATAGCTCACCTGAAAAATGGAATCACTAATGAGATAAAGCAGCGAGTAAGTGAGGCTTGGTGTTTTAAGGATGGCTCACAAGAAGGATTCATGGTTCATACAATAACAATAACCAATCGATTCAATAAAATCAAGTGATTGGGTTCATTAACAATAAATAAAATGTTCAATATCAATAAATCATGGGTTTCATTCATCATATAGATATCATGTTTAGTAGAAATAGCAATAACTTGAATAGAGGTTCATAAGTTTTAACGTTCCCCATGATAAATGGCATTTTGCTCAAAGGCATTACCGAGAACTGAGACATAAAACATAGTCAATCATGAACATGGGAGGTAGAGGCTCTTCTTAACGGAGCATACCCTCATCTCTGCGCAAGATTGATCAGATCTCACGGCTAGGACACCATAGCCCTTCCTAGCCAAGGCATGGATACTTTACTCTATCCATCGGAGTA
>CATKHJ010015092.1:0-18643 GCA_949750685.1 Vernicia montana | reverse complement strand
TGTTAATTGTTTAGCTCAATCAGTTGTAACTAACTATAATTAGCCTATTAATAAGGTTGTAATTCAGTTACAGATCATCAATGAATACAATAAACAATTCATATTCTTTCTTTACGATTCTCTCTCTTCTCTCTCTCTCTTTTCAATCTTTTTCTTCTCTTCTCATCTTCATTTCTGGTTCTGATTCTTGCGAATTGCAATTGAGTTAGATTTATGAGCCATAGATCTAACAATATATTGTACGGAAGAGAAAAATACAATGAATTTTTTTGTGTAATCCTTTTTTTGAAATGGGTGTAAAATCAAAATTTTAGTGAATAGTAAAATAATAATTACACAAAATTTTTGCATGGATATTATTGCAAACTGCAGCAACATTATTTAGAACTGTAGCAGGGTACGGTATTGATCAGGGCTACTGTAGCAACATACGGCTACTGTGAATAGTATATGGTACTATTCACCAAGTCCCACAGCAGAAATTTTGAAGAGGTCCATTTCACCAAAATCTGACGTGTTGATTCCATTTTTGAGCTCGGTTTTCTCAAATTTGGATTATTTAGTGTTACCTTAGTAAAATGTGCTCTCATACATAGTGGTTCATAAGAATTATCAGAAAAGATCCAGAGGAAGTCAGATTTAAGTGGGAGCAATGGTCGCAAATGAAGGGAAGGTGAAACTCAAGAAGTTCGATGGCACAGATTTCGGGTTCTGGAAAATGCAAATAGAGGATTATCTATATCAGAAAAATTTGTATCAACCTCTCTCAGAGAAGAAGCCACAGTCTATGAAGGAGGAAGACTGAAACCTTTTAGACAGGCAGGCCCTTGGAGTTATCCGATTGACGTTGCTTTTAATATAGCAAAGGAGAATACCACAGTAGGTCTTATGAAAGCTCTTGCCAATATGTACGAGAAGCCATCCGCCTCAAATAAAGTGCACTTCATGAGGCGATTGTTCAATCTACGGATGACGGAAGGCACATCAATAGCTCAACATCTCAACGAACTCAGCACAGTCACAACCCAATTGAGTTCAGTTGGTATTGAATTCGATGAAAAAGTACGAGCATTAATACTTTTGTCTTCTCTACCAGAAAGTTGGAATGTTATTGTCACAGCTGTGAGTAGCTCATCGGGAAGCAATAAGTTGAAATTCGATGATGTTCATGATATGGTTCTCAGTAAAGAGATCCGACGGAGAGAGTCAGGTGAACCATCAACCTCCTCAGTATTGCATACAGAGTCAAGAGGAAAAAATTCAACCAGAGGTAAAGGCCGAGGTAGATTAAAGAACAGGAGGTCCAAATCCAAGAATCCTAGTAATTTCAATAGATCAAAGACCATCGAGTGTTGGAATTGTGGGAAGACTGGGCACTACAAAAATCAGTGCAGAAGTGCACCAAAAGACTAGGAAGTGAAGGCAGAGGCAAATGTTACTTCCACCTCAGGAGGAGATGATGCGTTGATTTTCTCTCTAGAGAGCAAGGAAGACTCTTGGGTATTAGACTCAGGAGCATCGTTCCATGTGACTTCACAAAAGGAATTTTTTGAAACGTATATTCCTGGAAATCTTGGAAAGGTATACCTTGGTGATGATCAACCTTGTGCTATTGTTGGTAAAGGTATAATGAAGGTTATGTTGAACGGGTCAGTTTGGGAGCTGAAGGATGTCAGACATATTCCTGACCTGAGAAAGAACTTAATCTCAGTTGGGCAACTGGCTAGCGAAGGATACACCACGATCTTCCATGGTGATGATTGCAAGATTTCAAAAGGTGCAATGACGATTACTCGAGGAAAAAAGAGTGGTACTCTTTACATGACAACAGATGCACGCTGTTCGATCACAGTTGCAACAGGCAACGAAACTCCCAAACTATGGCACCAAAGATTAGGCCACATGAGTGAGAAAGGGATGAAGATTATACACTCGAAACTTCCATGTCTACAGTCAATGGAGATAGACATGTGCAAAGATTACATACTTAGAAAGTAGAAGAGGGTCAGCTTTCAGACAAGTGGCAGAACCCCAAGAAGGAGAAGCTAGAGCTTGTTCACTCTGATGTTTAGGGACCAACAACAATCCCATCCATTGGTGAAAAATACTATTTCGTGACTTTCATCGACGATCACTCTCGGAAGGTATGGGTTTACTTTCTAAAGCATAAGTCTGAAGTATTTGAGACTTTCAGGAAATGGAAAGCTATAGTTAAAAATGAGACAAATCTGAAAATCAAAAGGCTCAGAACTGACAATAGTGGTGAATATGAAGACATCAGACTCAAGAAGCTATGTCATGAGCACGAAATCATAATGGAGAGAACTGTGCCAGGTACCCCTCAACACAATGGTGTAGCTGAGCATATGAATCGGACGTTGACAGAAAGAGCCAGAAGCATTCATATACAGTCAGGTTTACTGAAGCAATTCTGGGCAAAAGCAATCAACACAGCAACTTACTTGATCAACCGAGGCCCATCGGTACCATTGGAGCATAGAATACCAGAAGAGGTATGGAGCAGAAAAGAGGTAAAACTCTCACACCTAAGAGTTTTTTGTTGTGTAGCTTATGTGCATATTAGTGATCAAGGCAGGAATAAGTTTGATCCCAAATCTAAGAAATGCACCTTTATTGGCTATGGTGAAGATGAGTTCGGCTACCGCATTTAGGATGATGAAAACAAAAAGGTGATCTGCAGCAGAGATGTCATTTTCAACGAAAAGGTGTTGTATAAAGATAGACATAAAACTGACGCCAGCGACTCAGAGAAGAGTGGGCCGGTATTTGCAGATGCAAATGACATCCCAGATGGTCCTCCATCAGAGCAGATAATAGCAAATCCTCAGCCAAAGGAATTTGGTGGACAGAGTAGTGAGCAACAGTCCGACACACCGTCTCCTACTCCAGCTCCAGATTTGAGAAGGTCCTCTCGGCCTCATGTGCCTAACATGAAATACATGAATTTTCTGTTGCTAACTGATGAATGAGAGCCTGAATGCTACGATGAGGCATGTCAGACCGAAGGTGCTAGCAAGTGGGAGCTTGCCATGAAAGATGAGATGAAGTCTCTGATCTCCAACCAGACATGGGAACTAGCTGAGTTACTCGTGGGGAAGAAGGCATTTCACAACAAATGGGTGTATCGAGTGAAAGAGGAGCATGATGGTTCCAAGAGATACAAAGCTCGACTAATTGTCAAAGGATTCCAACAGAAGGAAGGAGTTGACTACACCGACATTTTTGCTCCCATTGTGAAACTCAATACCATCAGAACAGTATTGAGTATTATTGCCAGTGAAGATCTTCATCTTGATTAGTTGGACGTGAAGACTGCATTTCTTCACGGAGACTTGGATGAAGAGATATACATGCACCAGCCAGAAGGTTTCTCAGAAATAGGGAAAGAGAACATGGTGTGCAGACTTAAGAAAAACTTGTATGGCCTGAAACAAGCCTTAAGGCATTGGTAAAGAAAATTTGATGGCTTCATGCACAAGGAAGGTTTCTAGAAGTGCAATGCCGACCACTGTTGCTACTTCAAGAGATATAGATCCAGCTGTCATTTTACTATTATATGTCGATGACATGTTGGTAGTAGGTTCAGATATGGACGATATCAGAAGGTTGAAGCAGCAATTGTCAAAGGAGTTTGACATAAAGGACTTAGGTCAAGCAAAGAAGATTCTTGGAATGCAGATCACAAGAGATAAGCGAAGAGGGCTCCTGCAGTTATCTCAGGCAGAGTACATCAATCGTGTTTTGCAGAGATTCAACATGGGTGACGCTAAGCCAGTCAGCACACCCTTGGCCAGTCACTTTCATCTATCTAAGGATCAATCACCTCAGACGGAGGAAGAGAGAGATTTCATGGCTAAGGTTCCTTACGCCTCAGCCATTGGAAGTTTGATGTATGCGATGGTCTGTACAAGACTAGACATTGGCCATGCAGTGGGAGTTGTTAGCAGGTTTATGTCAAATCTAGGGAAAGCTCATTGGGAAGCAGTAAAATAGATTTTGAGGTATCTACGAGGCACAAACAGAGAAGTGTTTTTACTTTGGAAAAAGAGATTTAAAGTACAAGGCTACGTAGATGCAAACTTTGGAGGTGAAGTCGATCACCAAAGAAGCACCACTGGTTATATATTCACAGTTGGAAATACAGCTGTTAGTTGGATGTCAAGGATACAGAAGATTGTCACTCTATCCATTACAGAGGCAGAGTATGTAGCAGTGACTGAAGCTAGTAAAGAGATGATATGGCTTCAAGGTTTGTTAACTGAGCTGGGATTCAAACAAGAGAAGAATGTTAAAAACAGTGATAGTCAGAGCGCAATACACTTGGCGAAGAATTCAGCATTTCATTCTAAAACCAAGCATATTGGACTTCGTTATCGCTTCATCAGATCTCTGTTAGAGGATGAGGTGTTAAGACTAGAGAAAATCTAAGGAAGTAAGAATCCAGCTGACATGTTAACAAAGTTGGTGACTATCGACAAACTGAAGTTGTGTTCAACTTTAGTTGGCATACAAAAATGACAAGGCTAGGAAGAGCTGCTGCATTGATCGAGGTGTGAAGACAAATTGAAATCAGTATTCAAGTGGGAGATTGTCAAAGTTTGCGGCTCATCAAATGAGGCACCAAAAGCTGCACCAACAATATTATCAAAGAAAGCTGCAAAAGAAACTGCACCAACAACACGTTGTTTTTAGCATCACTTGTCAGAAAAAGTTGCACCAAATTTTTGATGAAGGAGGAATTTGATAATTGCTTTTTTTTGTGGCAAAAACGTGTGAAGAATGTGTGATTGGGGCTATAAATACAACCCTCATTAGTTGGTTTTAATATATATATGTGGTGAGGTGCAGATAAAAGAGTGATTTTTGTTGAGGGAAAATTGAGAGAAATTTTTTTGAATTGTAAGTGTTGTAAATACTGTATATTTTCTCCCTTTAGTGAAAGATCTGCAGCAGTCCGTAGAATAAGTAAGTTTGTGCCAAACCACATAAATTATGTGTGTTGTTTATTGTTTTTACTCTCTCTCTCATAAATCAAACATATAGAGAATTTGCATAAATTTCCAACAAATAGCAGTGTCTTCGCCACTGCCTATTACATGATTGAAACAGTACCTTCTTGGCTCAAACTCTCACCAATTTTTGGGGATTAATGCTGCTTCTACATAATGGATAAATGGGAGTCATAATTAGCCGCTTACATTTTGGCAATAACCTGCATTTATCACCCACATTAAAGTTCTCTAAGCAGCCACAATCCACATGGCTAGTTCCTCTTTTCTCTGTTGCCTTGTAATCAAAACATGGAAGATTCTTCAAGTCTTCAATTGAAATCCTTTTGGTTCCATTACTGTTGATAATTCCTGAAATTATAATATTCATGAGATTTGTCTTAATTAGCTCTTTAGTCCTACAGTTTAAAAATTAGCACTTTTAGTCCTACTTAGTAAACTTAAATGAAAAATGTAAAATTTTGAGAGATTAAATTATTTTATAATATAATAATTAATTTAAATTAAATGAAAAATGTAAGATTTTGAAAAATTAAAATATTTTTATACCAAAATTTTATAATATAAAGTATTTTTAAAGAATTAAAATACAGTTTATTTTCAAATTTTAAAGATGAAAGTGCTAAATTAAAATGTCAAGAATTAAAATTTAGTAAAAAGTTTTTCAATTTTATTTACAAATAAATTGTTGATTATTAACAAATGCCAATGACTAAAAGTGCGAAATTTAAAATAATAAAGACTAAAGTGCTAATTAAGACAAATCTCAATTTGTAATAATAATTTACTCTCTTTAAATTAGTAGTCCTCTTAAAAACAAAATACTGCAAATCCATCATCCCAGCATTCAGATACTGAAATGATAACTTGATTTTCTTTGATTGATTAATATGAATAGTTATTAATACCTAAAGATTTCTTTTTTTTTTTGCCCAAAAAATACCTAAAGATTTCTCAACCATATTTAAGTATCTAATTGATTCAAGAATGGACTTTAACTTGTACAAGCCATTCAGAATACTTCCAGCAAACATATCATAAAAGTGTGACCAAGTTTGTTTTTCTAACTGCAAATTTAGCCCAGGTACTATTACTTAAAAAGAATGGTTGTCAATATGGGAAAAAACAGTTGAAAGTGTATATAACATAGTGAATGTTCATTCATAACCAAAATTCCACAAGGTCAAACAAAGGAGATTCCCCCCCAACACAATCCCGAAAACACAACCATCCTCCATTACATCAATGCACTCGGATTTCATATTTCATTTCACCAACACAGTAGGAATCTCCACGAGGCAAAAAGTACATGCTGAAGCATACAAAAGGTTAATTTGGTTTCCTCATATTTCGCCCAGCCCGGATCACTTCATCCACCAATAGCAACTGGGACGTAATTACAGGCCTGCAAAATACAGCAGTATGATTGTCACTCAATCATGTAAAATCAAAAGCTCACAAATTTAGACTTCAGGGACTTAGGTATTTAATGAACTTTGGGAGATTGCAGTTCATTTGTAGTTTGCAAGTACTTGCATTTCTGCAGAAAGTGTGGTCAAACTAACATTTTGAAGAAAGTTACATAAAGCAAAGTAACTTTCTAACCAGTAATATAACTTAATAACCTGGACTTTTAGGGAGAGGGGAGAGTGGGTGGGGGGATGATAATACCAAAATTAAGCAATACTAATGAGTTTCTTTTACCCAGCGTTTATGAGTTGGCGTTTAACAGAGTAGTTGTCAAAGATGCCCTCCATTTGGGGGTCAAGAGCCCCTCCTGTTTGCAGATTTATTCCAACAATATTATCCCTGTCATGCTCTCCCTGAATAAACATGAATAAACATGCAAACAAACTCTAATTAGTTTTCTTCCTTTAATATAATGGAAAAGACAAAAATAAGAGAAGTGGATGCTGGGTTCCAGGAATAACTACCGTAAGAGCAACAATCTCATCTTGAGTGTCGAGCCCAGAGTTCTCAGCCAGTGTTTTGGGCACCACAAGAAGGGCATCAGCAAAAGCTTCAATGCCAAGCTGAGCACGCTGCTCCAAGTTTGCAAACACCATAAATTTTTAATTTAACCAGGGGTAATAATAATTATTATCCAAGTAATGAAAGCATGTAGAGATTTTATACCCCTTGAACTGTTTTCTTTACTTCATTGATTAGGTATTTCCTGGCTGCAAATTCAAATGCTCCTGCTCCCTGAATCACCAGACAAGATATCAAATCTCAAACAAGAACTTAGATGCATTTTGTAGCAAAATGTTGAACAAATGAGAACTAGATCCCAATCCTTCACGAAGTCTACAAATTAGAAATATATAAAACACATGACTTGCCGTTACAACTTTAAGTGTTCAATTAGTAGTTGCAATGGTATAGATTTTCAGTTCATCATTTTATAGGATTTTATTTAATTACATTCCATATTTCCATATATTCAATTAAAGTTCCATCTGATATGAACTAAAATCAGTAGGCATTTGAGACAATCAATTACTTCAACTGCCAACTGAATCTCACGACCATGTGGTATAGCACACTATTCCTCTTCCTCCAGTCCCTTGAAGAAGTTTTCAGTTCAAATAACAGATGTGGAAGGAAATATCTAGTATTTAGAGACACAAATGACCATGCTCATCTATGAGACCCTGTCATTCCACTCTAACTCGCTACATATGAAAGGCCTAGACAACAAGCCTCATTGTCCAAAATATTATTGCAGATCTTTTAGCAAAGATAAAATCTCAATCTCAAAGTCATGTATGCATGCATGTTTCCTTACAAATTACATGTACAACTAGCATAGGCGAAATATTTGATTCATCCTGCGTACATCATTGTTAAATTTTAAATTTATGGGACTCCAAATACTTAAGCAATCTACATATCAATAATTGTAAGACCCCAAGTAGCACTGAATAGAAGAGAGTATCTTGTAGAAAAATAATTTTATTCAAGCACGATTACAAACACAAGCCTCAGAGATTTCTGCAAGCAACACTTACAAGTACAACAGCTTCATCTTCAATGGTATTCTTGACAGCTCTTAGGCCATCACGCACAGCATCCTTTATTTGGGCAATTGTGTGGTCATTAGGTCCTGCAACATTTACAAACTAAATAAGTAATCCCCCTGAATTAGCAAATAGCACATGCTAACATAAGTCCTGTGCCACAATTGACAAAAGAATCTAATAACAGCAATTCAAGGGGAACAAATAATGAAAAACCTCATACAAGTTTACCTTTTATTAAGATCGTACAAGAATAGGGATTTTTCACATTTTCAACAAATGTATATTTCTCTTCACCAAGAATGTGCTCATAAACCAATCCAGCCCAACCAAGGCAATCAGGGGTTAAATCATCCACAGAATTCACAGCCTCGCCTCCACAGGATAAAACCAGGCGTTCCATATTTCTTCTCTTGGCTCTTCGAAGGGCAATTATCTATAAAATATCAAAGTTAACACCACTGCAATTGCAGGCAAAGCAAAAGCCAAAAAAATAATAATTATTATAATAACCACAAGAAATGTAGCAACAATAGTTTAACACCTATTACCAGCTCACTGACTAAACAAAATTACAGCTAATTAGACTGAATTCATATGTGTTAGCTACTCATGCACTAAGTCTATAGTAAATGATATTATATGCTCCATGACTTACCCCTGCACGAGCAAGAAGATCCAACGATGGGGGATCAATACCCTTTTGATTAATGACAACAAAGTTGTTGTCATTACCAGAACAAACCTGCATATTAGCAAAAGTATGAGCTTTGTTTCCAAAACCAATATATGTTTGATACACTAAAATCATACATATCATGACATAAATATTAAATATGTTACTTAAGTTTCTCAACCTTGTTTTTAAGTTCAATGATCTTTTTCACTCTGTCATCCACCTGGCGCCTTTCAGCTGCAACCATTGCCTCCCTTTGCACTGCATTTGAGTAGAAAAATCCTGCATTGATTTCACTTGAGGGGAGAAAGGGTGCATAAACATTAGTTTTGTGGCATCAAGGAATTATATCCAATTAACTGAACATCAGGCACTGCTGAATCTAAGCCACCTTTTGCATTCAAAGCTTAACCCAAATTTCAAATGTGGATATAATACCTTTTGTCATATTCCAAAGAGACATTGCAAGTCAAGATATAACAATTCTCCGCTCGACGCTTCATGTCAGGATGTCTAGAACCGTGATCAAGGACAAGACCTTCAACCTGGAAAAGAACAAAGGGCACAAGATAACCAGAGGTCACCCGAAGTATTGACAGCAGACATTACCATTGTAACGAGTACCAAAGAAAAAGATTGCAGGTTCAACAAATCACGAAAACAAACACACTGGTTATACATTTTTCTGCCAATTATATCATTTCAAGGATAACTTCCAGTTCAGACACATGGAAGCACTGGCGAATCTACATGGGGGGCACACTAGCCCCCGTTTCCCCCCAAAACTTTTAGTCTTTTACTATATTATATGTATATTTGGGCTTTGCCCCCACTTAAAAATTTTAGCTTTCCCCCACTGGACCACTCTCTCGATTAAAAAATCATGTACATGAAAATTTACTTTTAAGAGCCCATTAATTTCAAATTATTATAATAGCCCATTCTGTATTTAATCATTTGAATAGGACAATTGGACTTAGTTTAAATACTAAGTAACTAATTTAAAATTTCTATAATAGGCTTAATACACAAACTATAAAATTAAGCCTCTTATCATAAAATATTTTAAAAGAAACTTTTACTCGTACACTTTTTAGGCACAAAAAAATGATAACTGATCATGTTCTCTCTCTTTTCTTTCACGTATTCGAAGTTTTTTCCTTCTCATCCTCATTATGCACGAAAGTTAGCCCCCTCTAAAATTATTTCCTGGATTTGCCCCTGCATGGAAGGCCTCAAAATCTCCATGGAAGTCACCAGATTTTATGGGATTTACATTCCCTTACAATTAAATAACTCTATCCAATACTTTTAAATGGTACAATGTATGTGGTAATTCCACTTCACCAACGGCAGAACAATACACGGCAATAATGCTTGTTGCCAAGTCTAACAAACATCTAATCGGACCTTCATAAGAGGAATGCTAAACCAGTGAACGCCTAATTTCATGTTTTTGCACTAAGCAGTTGTGGGAGTTGGCGAACTTTATATTGTGCATCGCTTGGCTTATGCTCGGCTCACTTCAGCATAAGGGGAAAAATGAAGAAAAAGAACAAGAGATTTTTAAGAGGAAGGGGATTAACTTTTCCATCATTAGAGATAGATAGTTCAATGCATTATGGTGTGGACAAAGTAGACAACACTATTTTGATAAGCATCAAGTTGCAGATTTGATAGATTTTACATCCTGTAAATAAGCATTTCTTTTAAAATAGGGTACCTTTTTACAGCCTATTTTGTCTCTTTATTGATTAAAATGAAAATTAAAACAAAATAAGATCCAGTTAAGCATCCAACTTGCCAATATTTAAGTGAAAAGTATCATATGCAGCAGGAGAAATTTCCTCTAATAATCACACACAGAAAAATAAATAACAGCCTCTAGACCTAAAACTCAACATAAGAAGATTAGATTCAAAGGGGAAAAGGAAAATTCCCTCTTCAGAGCCTGAATGACTTCCAAATGGTGTCTAAAAATGAGGATATGAAAAGGCAACAAATAACCGAAGGTCTAATATCTCCTAATTTAAAACACAAAATTTGTCCTAGACACATCATTTTATATAGAGTACAATCTAAGGAGCCAACCCCCTGTCTCAACTCTAAGCTTGATGCATGTCATCAGAAATGATGGCCATTATAAATTAGTTTAAGCTCACTAAAATTAAAATAATTCACACAAAAATTTGTGCATTAGGAAAATAATCCATAAAATTATTTTCATTGTAAGAAAAAGAAAGAGGAATGCATGAAATATATCAAAACTTGTGAAAGATTAACTTACCAGCCTCGTGTCAACGTCAAATTTATGACGCATGTGCATAATCTCCACCATGAATAGATCTATGGCTTCCTCAGGTTTTCTGATACAGAGCACCTGCCATAGATTCAGAACAAATTAAAATAAACTATAGTTAACCAGAAGAACAAAAGCTTTCAAAATCTTATTTTAGCTTTTGCTTGCCTCCTTGAAAGACCAACACTGCTTGGCAAACTTACCGCATTAACAACTATGTCAGTTAATTGATCTGCCAAAGCTTCATAGAGCTGTACAAGAAAGCAGAACGTCAAATTCAGATTAAAAAAATTGAGTAATTAAGTGAGCCATATGTGCAATAACAACAAACCATAAACTTACCTTTGTTCTCAGTGTTGTTCTTGCAACCATTTTTAAAATCTCTTTGTCAGGTTCATCACCCATAACCACAGGAGTCTTAAATTGTTCAAGAAACTGGAGAGTCGCTCTTTTGGCAATCTCAAAACCATCGACCAAAACACGTGGATGCATACCTAAAACAAGCAAAAATCTCAAGTGTAAAGGTCACCACTGACATGAGTAAAACCATGATATTAACACACTAAAATCTGCTTTCTTGCTCATCATGTATTCTGTTTGAAAATTTTATCGGTAAAAATTGGAAAACACACAAGGAAAAAAAAAATTAAAATTACTTCTCTACAAGGAAAAAAGAAGAGAGCAACAGAATGAAAAGACACACCTCGTTGATCGGTCAAGCACACAAGATGAATACCAATCACTACTTCACTCACCAACAAATAGTTCATCATAAAGTTCATACATACACACATTTGAACACAAGCACACGTAATTCTTGAAAAGTGCCAACTTAATTAGACTTCATTGATAAAATTTAACATATTTCCTACAATTATATCTGCATTTATGGTCCCCAATAGTTGCAACAGTAAAACAAATAAGTGGATGAGAGTATTGAAAAATGATAAATAACGGCAAAATCAACAATAAATAAATGGAACAAGTAACTTGAGGACAAGAGAGAGAGAGAGAGAGCAAGCAATAGAACAAGATAATATCAAGACAAAAAGCTACTAAGAATTTAAGCTAACCTTCGTCGATGTAGCGTTCAGATTGTTTCATAAGCTCTCCAATAAAGATAACAGTAGAAGTAGTACCATCTCCACTTATGTCATCTTGGGCAACAGCTGTTCTTGCAATCATAATTGCAGTTGGATTTTGAATTTGCTGCAACCATTAACGAAATATAAACAAAGATAATTCATTGTGCAGCAAATATCTGAATAATAATGAGGAATTGCAAATTCATCAATCTCTCCATAACATTGTTTTTTGGGGTGTTCTAAGCAAAACATAAGCTCATACAATAAAAAGATATTTCCTTTTTCTCAAACCCATTATTTTTTTATATCTATTTTGAATTGGGAATGCTTTCAATTACCTAAAAATTGATGGGCAAACATGCACACGCACTACTACAAACTTCAAAGGTGACATTACATCGATTCCATAGTCAAATAAGTAAATCTAGATGCCAGCACACTTGATTTCACTACAAAAAATCGAATGTAGATGAAAAGATCGAGAGAAGATAACAAACCATTTCTTTCAAGAGAGTGTTTCCGTCCTTAGTAAGCTTGATATCTCCAGCTCCACCAACAAGCCTAAATTTATTTATTTAAAAAAAAAGAATTTAATTAAATAAATTAAAAGCAGAGAGAGACAGAGAAAATCAGAGAGAGAGATTACATCTTGATAGTGCCTTTAGGACCGAGATTGGATTTGAGAACATCCTGCAAGCCCTTGGCGGCATTGATGTTCATATGAAGAGCCGCCGATTTGTTTAGAACCTCCGCATTAGGGTTCAAAACTCGAAGAGACATCTTCTACTTTCTTATTCTTCTCCTTCTCTTTGCTTTGTTTTGTAATTTGTATTAAGAGAGAGTGAGAGAGAGAGAGTTTTGTAGTTTTAGGTTTTAAGCAGTGAACTGTGTGAAGAAGAAGAAGAAGGAAGTGTGGGTTTTAGGGCTTTCTGGAACTATATTATTTGATTATTGCTATACGAGTAAATTCCCTCTAGAGTCCGCATTTTGACTTAAACGCACCGTTTCAAGCATACTACTATACTAGTCTTCATTTTAAAGTAGAATACACTAATGCTAAAAAAAAACTCATCTTCTTAAATTTGATTATTTAATTAATCCTAAAAATTTAATTATTTAATTTTTCTATTATTTAACCGTCCAATTATTTCGTCTTATCACCTACTTTCATATTATAAAATTGAATGAAAAATACCTTTTCTAACAATTTGTTATTACTTAAAAAAAAATTATAAATTATTATAAATCGGCTTATTAGTATAACGTATCAAAAATAATAAGAAATAATATAAAGTAATAAAGTAAAAAACGATAGAAGAAGATATGTAGAGAGAAAAGAGGTTTCAAACTCATATTATTATATTAACTCTAACTTCTCTTATATAAAGAAATAGTTAGGGTTTAGTGTATACAATATAACTGAAATAGCTTTATACTGTAATCTCTCTAAAATATTTACTTAAGGATATTTAAGTAATATCCATATATTATAATTTATTTATAATACTCTCCCTTGAATATTACTTGCGCAATGAATAGACCTCGTTAAAAATCTTGCTACAAAATCTAGTGGGAAAAAATATAGCTAAAAAAAATAATACAATTCATATACTATTCTGTCATTGTACATATTGTCTCATTAAAACCTTTGGTCAAGAAAACCCTATGGGACAAAAACTTGACTAAGAAAAAAGAGTACAATCTTATACTGATTCGCTCTCCCTGATGAGAGCAACATTTTAAGACGGCACATATCAATCAATAAAATAAGTCATTCAAATATAACATTATATGATGACTTAATAAATAAGTCTGTTATGTTGTCACTCGAGAGAATTTGCTGGATATCTATTTCATCACTTTTATTGAGCTTATGCGTATTAAAGAATTTGAGTGAAATATATTTAATTCGGTCACCCTTAATATATCCACTTTTAGTTCGTGCAATGCAAATTGCATTATTCTCAAACAATATAATGGGAGCATATTTATTGAAGTACTTCATGACCATAAAAACCTTTATAAATTGCAGTATCATTATAAGTAAATACATACTTAGTATGAAATATATCCTTATATGGATCAGACAAATAATCAATATCCGCATGTAGACCAATGTCAAATATGAATTATATGAAAATATAATCAAATCAATAGTGTCTCGAAGATAATACAATAAATATTTTACACCACTCTCATCTCTCTTGGTAAATGCAAAGCTATACCTAATTAGGAATTTGTCTTGCAAATGCAATATCAGGCCTGATACACTTTATAAGATACATGAGTGCTCTTATATCCCTTAAATATGGTACTTCAAGACCAATTAATAGCTCTTTGTTATCTTATTTGAGTCTAAAAATGGTCTTTCTTCACTTTTAGTGAGCAGATACCATTAGTGTGCTTAAGGAAAATGATTTATTTATGCAAAATTGTTTAAGTACCTTTTCCACATAAGTAGACTAGTATATTATGACTATTTGGAATAAATGATCGATTTACAGGCCGATACAAAATTTCATTTTACTTTTCAAATAGGTACATGCTTATTTGAGTTCGTTAGGAATCTCATTTAAATTATCAACATATACTGCAATAACATAACCATTATGTGGTTTTTTATGACTACATATGGATAAAGTGTATTATTCACATATCAATCTTTCAATAAGGATTTAATCAAACGATTATACTACATACGTCCATATTGCTTTAATCCATACAGAGATTTATAGAATTTAATGGAATACATGTCACGTGTTTGATGTGTATTCCTTTCTAGTACCTTTAATCCTTCTGGGACCTCATATAAATATCATTTTTACAAGGCGCATATCAAGCATTTCTTTAACTGTCATACTAATAAAGTATCGAAACGTGATCATATTCATAACAGGATAATAAATATTCTCATAGTCAATACTAGGTCTATTCGAAAAATCCTAGTAACTAGCCTCACTTTATATCTTACCACTTCATTATTCTCATTACGCTTTCAGACAAATATCCATTTATACCCAACTGGTTTCGTATTTTAGGGAGTCGGCATAATAAGTTCGAATATCATGTGTTTAAATAGCGAGTCTAGCTCGGTCTAAATTACCTCTTTTCATGTTGGCCAGTCATGTCTATGATGACATTCATTTATATTCATAGGTTCTGGATCTAGATTGTCTCTTGAAACAGCAAGAGCTACTGTTGAGGCAAATTTATCGTCGATGATAAATAAGTTTTTATCAAATCTTTCTCCTATATTCACAAAATTAATTGAGATTTCATAATTTTCATTCATATGATCATCAACTCCATTAGCCATATTTGGAGGATCTAATTGTTCCATTATCTCAGTTTGTGTCTCATCATTGGCTATAACTCTTTGACTGATATCTTCTTCTTTAAGAGGTTTCTTGTCATAAGATTTTCTTAGTAACGTTGCTTTTCTTTTCCATTGATTTTTATCTTTTAGTTCCAATTTACTATCCACACTTCTGGTGTGTGTCAAACTCAATTGATTTTCTATTTTCAATAGGAACCACAACCCTTACTAGGGTATTAGTAGCTAGAATATGAGACTTTGTCACTTTTTTTGTATCTATAAATGCATCTGGCAGTTGAGTTGCAATTTGTTGCAACTGTATTATTTTATAAACTTCTAGTTCATTTTGACTTGTACATGGATTAAAACTGTTTAAACTAGTCTTCTTTCTATGAAATTTCTCGACATTATTTAGCATTAAAATATGTTTTTCTCTTCCCCTAATATCGAGAAATGTGTCTCATCAAAATAAATTATGAGTCTCCTTTGTGGACTCATTTTCTTACATTGAGATGGTGTTATTAGTACATACATGGCACAACAAAAAACTCTATGATGAGAAATATTAGACTCATATTCATGTACAAGTTGTAAAGGGAGAGTATGTATTATATGCATAATGGCATGTCATACTAAACTTTTAAGGTTTTATTATTGAACTACAAGTTCAATACTTGACCAAATTACTCATTCAGTGAGTCTACAGATTGAGCTGAATTGTGTCATCTATGTGGATTATTTCTCTTCCAGAGTTATCATTATCTATCAAAAGTACCTCACTCTTGAGTTTTGACTTTTGATTATTTACAACATTCACTTCAGGGACTGCTGCTATATCAGTGGGTATATCTTAATGATTTCTCATTAGCAATTCATTGTTATTTTCAGCCACTAGAAAACAAGTAATAAGTTTAGAATATTTTATAAATTTTCACTCTTTATATTACTGTTACAGGAGCATGTTAGAGACATAAAAATAATATATGTCTTTTATAACATATTATATTTTATAATTTTATCACCACACAATTTTAACTGTAAAGTGATTCTAAACATGTCTGAATTGTATTCTAAAAAAAAAACCACAGATAATAAAATTAAAGTTATATAACTCAAAAAATTATTATCATAGCATCAAGCTAAAATTTAAATTAAATTTGAGTAGAATAAATACTTTAGCCTCTCATTTTGCTCAAATATCAATGCTTAATGTGTATCTATTAGCCAAAAATTTAATGCCTTGTGCCAATGGTAATTTATTCACGAGTTCTATTAACTACAAATCTAAGAAATGTACCCAAAGACTAACAACTATTTTGTCCAATCAACAGCGGCTTATATTACAAAACAATAAACAAAAACAAGAAATATAACATTAAACAGTAAACTATTTTGTACACATAATTACCTCGTTAATTTAATCGAAAGTATGCCTCTAACATATTAATCGTTATATTAAGAAATTTAAAACACCCATCAGTTTAAATTAACTTGCACAAAACTTTATTCTTATTAACCAAGCACACGAAAGAAGTAAAGACATTCCCAAGAACCTCGTGCTGATAACGTGTTGTAAATCAATTTATTAGTACAGCAGATCAAATATAATAAGAAACAATATAAAACAATAAAGTAAAGAGAGATAGAAGAAAATATGTAGAGAGAAAATGGCTCAAAACTCATATTATTAGATTAATTTTAGTTTTCCTTATATAGAAAAATAGTTAGGGTTTAGTATATACAATATTACTGAAATAGCTCTATACTATAATATATCTAAAATATACTCAATTATGTTTAAGTAATATACACATATTATAATTTATTTATAACACAAATAAACATTTCCTTAAAAAAATAAAAAAGAAAAAAAATATCACAAGCAATCACTCTTTTGTTGGCTTGTTTTCTACAAATTGCCAAAATTTAGTGTCTAAAAAGATGGAAGTCCCCCATTGTAATTCAGTCTCAATCTTTTTTTTTCTTCACTTTAGATTTTTCAACATATTAATCACAATTCATCCCATGTGTTCATCCAAAAAAAATTCTAAGGAATTAGACAATAATGCAATTTTCTACACACCTAAGCTATTAAAATTAAAAGCAAAATAGAGGGAAAAAGAGAGAGAGGGAGAGAGAGATTGACAAGAGGTGTGAAATAGAAAGTGAGAAATGGTATTTTTGACACAAATTTATTTTTTATTAACTTTTTTTTATTTTTTTTTTTTAGATTACATTTTGGTTGACTAACAAAAAAAAAATTAAAATCCTAATAGAAGAATTAAAGCTTTTGATGAAATTAAAATGTACGGATTAAATAATTAATTTTTGAAAATATATATATTGGCTAGTGTATTTAAATCAATCCATATGTTTTTTTTTTTTTTAAATCGTGCATCTATATTTCTATAATCTATATCTATCTATCTATCTATATTTGTATCTATATTTATAATTTATATAAATGTACAAAGTGAAAAAACATGTTGATAGATAAAAAAAAATCCTTATTAATTTTTCATATTTTATAAGTTAGACATCTATTATTTATTATTATTATTGTATTAGAAAATCTTATTATAGTAAGATTTACATTTTATTATTATTATTATTATTATTGCACAAAGAATTCTTATTATAGTATAATTTAGATTTGTTTTATAAATTTCTATAAAAAGAACTCCTCCGTCAAATTTTTTACATTATATATTAAATTTTAAAGATTTGTTAAATTTTTCACATATTTTTTTATTTAAATTCAAACCTAATAATTTTTTTTTCATAATTTAGGTTAATTATATATCATGCTAATGGAATGTATGATTTCAATTAGGACTGAGCACGGTTCGGGGGAATCCGAAAATTTAAAAATCTCCGGAATCGAACCGAACTTCGAAGATTTTCAAAATGGGATCTCCGAAACCAAACCGTAAGAAAAAATCTCTGTACTGAACCGTCCCGATTTTTCGGGATGGAGATTCGGTTCTTATGGGACGGTTTGATACGGAACGGGATAAAACGGAGATTATGATATTTTCTATTTTTAAATAATTAAAAATTAAATTTTACTTATATATTATTCAATTTCATTAAATGTATTGCTAATTTAATATCAAAGTGTGTGTATATATATATATTGCAATTACTAATTTGAAAATGAAATTTTATAATTAATAAAAATTAAATTTTACTTATATATTATTGAATTTCTTTAAAT
>CATKHJ010015063.1:0-15230 GCA_949750685.1 Vernicia montana | reverse complement strand
TCACATATACTTATTCATATACACATATACTCATTCCTCATGGAATTACATTCAATTCACATTCCATACCATCATAAAGAATCAATTTAATCCATACTCATGCAAATCAATTTGTTTATAAGGCTAGGGTATTACAATATTACCTCTTGAAGCCAAGTACTTTGAATCTTTTCTTTTCTTCAAGCTCCCCAAGTGTGAAGCCTTTAGAATTTCCACACCAATCTTTATCTTTCAAGCTACCTTTGGTTTCCTTGGTTGTTATTGATTTCCTCTCTTTGATAGTCCAAATGAAATCAAGATCTTCCTTTGGTGATTGGATTTCTTTAAGGTTCTATAGATTAATCAACTTTTTTCAAGAAGCTTTTGTTCTTTCACAAAGAACAAAGGATAAGAAATGAAGAACAAAAAAAAAATGAAGAACACTTCTTCTTTTCTTCTCTTTTTAATTCTTTTCCCTTTAGGCTATCACGTGAAGAAGATGATGAGTAGGTTAACTCTAGCAAAACAATCATCATTTTTCTTTTATAGCTATCCAACAATTTGTTAGCTATTAAGAAGACAAATTGAAATTGAGTTGCTTTATTGACTTTTAGGGCAAACATGAAAATGTTCATTTTACCCTTCTGATTTAATGAATATTTCATTTGAACCTAGAAGTGGAAATTACTATTTTGAGCATGGTAGAAAATCTCTAACCCCTAAACTTATCTTATAGGCTTTAGGGTTATGGATTTTGTCTAACCCCTAAAACTCATCAAATGGGCTTTATGGTTATTTCAAGATTCCTAACCCCCTAAACCCAATACATAGCCTTTAATGTTATTGATTTTCTCCAACCCCTAAACTCATCATATGAGCCTTAGCATTGTTGAGATTCTCTAACCCCTAAATCCATTATATGGGCTTTAGTGTTAGCAAAATCATTTAACCCCTAAATAAGCTATATCCAAATCACATATGGGCTTTTGCCATTTCGTGTTATTTCTTAAGCTCAAAATTAATTCCATTCATTTATCCATAGACTTAATCAATTTAATCCTTCTCAATTTATATTAAATATAAATTAGGATTTAATTGATAAAGAAATCTTTGCAGATTTAAACTTCAAGACATGTTATGGTTCTTGTAAATTTAATTACAAGTTCAATCCTTTTACCACTAATCAATTAATTAAACACTTTAATTAATTATTATGGTAAACCTTTTATGCTTGAAAGATAATTACTTTTGGGTGTGTGACTTTCTAGGTTTATGTCTAATTAGCAATGGGAATGAGAAAACATTTTTCTCTACTAATATGAAATCCCTATTTTATCCTTAGTCCCATAAGTTATGAGTGACGTCTAGCAAAACATATCATGACTACCTAATTAGATTGAATATGAATGAGTTTACTTATTCATTTCATGGACTATCGATCATAATTAATGCACACTAAAATCCCTTCATTACGAAATTCCAATCTTAGCTAGAGTCATGGATTTGTCAAACTCTAATATGCTTTGATCATATGTCTATATCTCAATTCTAATTCTTGATAAATTGATTCCTACTGGAAACCCTTTCTAGTGAATCTTAACTACCTTAGCCAAGGATTTGATTATCAAGAATAATCAGAGAGCATAGGATTTCTTCCTTGTTTATTCAAGTTAATGAATTCTCTCTTGGCGATCACTTACCTCCATACATAACTAGTTAGAACCATCACATACCATATACCTATACATGAATAGCATAAGTATATAAACAGTAACAAATCCCAAATACCAATGAATGAGATACAGTGTCCCTCAAGTCAAAGTATTATATGTACAATTTTGACCTAAACGATGATTTATTGACTAGCAATAAAACTCCATGTTATCATCATCTAACATCATAGCTCAATCATTCATCATATGAATATTCACATATTTATTTCGATAACATTTATGAAGCAGTATGATGCTCACTGCCTCTATAATCATAAGTATCACATATTGATTATAGAATATAAATAGAGGTGACAGTCTTCTGGAATTAATGATGCCCAGTCATTATTCCTATGACCATGAACATTTAAAGTATTTGTTTGAGAGCGATCTGTCATCCATATTCTCAATACTTGAGAATAGATCCTCTTACAAAATACTTGATAAGTGTGGCCCTTGTTCTTATTATTTTATATGCTTCAAATTGAGTTTAACTTATTTATTCAATTATTTTCACAGTTCTTTTAGTTAATCCAGCTCAAATGATGCTATGAACCAATGATGATTCATAATAAGTGAAGATCCAAGCCAAAATGCTAAAATTTGGAAGAAATTGGGCAGCCATAGGTGAAATCCCAACTGGGATTCCAGTGGTGTGATAAGGATAAACTAGAAAACTCATCTAGTAGCCTCCCACAGTTGAAGCCACAGCTGGAATTTCAGTCATGTGATATGACTAAAATAGGAACTCATCTAGTAGCTTCCCACGGCTAGAGGCACGACTGATATTTCACCCATGGGAAGTTACATTTTCAGCCCTTAGAGACGTTGCCACAGTTGGAACCCTAGCTATGGGGCCACCCGTGTCACAGAAATTTGCTAGCATTATAAAATCAAATCTGACAACATTTTGAGAAGGGGATGGATATAGGAAGATAGAGAGGTTCCTAGATTTTGGAAATTTATATTAGAGGAGGAAGAAACAACTAGAATCACACTTTGATTGAAGATCGAAGATCAAAGAACAAGATTCCTCTACATTCTCTCCATGAATTGTTTGAGATTTCTTAATTCTTTGTTTCTTTCTTTAGCTTTAATATGTAGCATAAACTAATCCTTTCCTATTTGGGCATTGTTGAACCGTAGAACCTTTTGTATGGATTGAATCACTTTTTATTTAATTAAATCATTCCATGAGTTGTTTTATCCCTATGATTATTATTGTTTAATTTTCAATTCATAATTGCATGCTTGTCGATTAGGTATTGTTTTCATATAATTGACTAGAGATAGCTTTATGTGAATTGATCTCTCATAGAGATTGAGGGTTGATTGGGGCACTAGAGATAGGCCTACAAGACTTCTCTAGTAAATAATTTCTTAAATCTAATGCAGAACCTAATTGAGTTTGCTTGAGAAGAGATTCTTTGCATTCCTCTTAGGAAATAGGGGTTTAATCACTCGAGAGAGGTTTTTATCTAATTCAGTGAAATTCCAACTCAACTTAAGGAATGAATTTGATTGATATGTGATTCATGATATGCAACTAGGGGCTAGGGGGATTCAATACCTGAATAGGTCTTCACCATTGAGTTTATCTCCTTTATCTTTGAAATCTTTTATCTTAATTTAATTTTAATTTAGGTTATATTTAATGTTAATCATTTTCTCAATATACAAATATTTGATTCGCTAAACAACAACTAAAGTTTGAGCTAGTACTTGTTACTTGTCCCCAGTGGAACAATAACTTATTCACTACTTTATTACTTGAGAGACCCGTGCACTTGCGGTAGCATTGAGTGAAAATATCGCGATCAAGTTTTTGGCGCCGTTGCCGGGGACAACGGATTTCAATATTAGCAATATAATAAAGATTGTTGATTTAATTTTAATTTTCTTATTTTTAAACACTTGTTCTTGGTCATTTGCTATTATTTTAGGTACTCCTTTACGTGCATGACCCAAGCTAGTTCCTCTGGTCTACTCGAATACAACCCAGAACTAGAAAGATCATTAAGAAGAAAAAGAAAGGAGGAACAAGAACTAGCTTTGGGGAAGACATTAGAGGATTTAGAGGAATATGAGGAAGAAATTGAAGAAGAGGTACGGAACATAATTGGGGACAGACAGCCGAGAACAATGTTGGATTTTGGTAGGCCTACTCTTTAAGGGACTGAGTCTAGCATTAGGAGGCCAGCTGTGACCAAAAATAATTTTGAGATAAAGGCCAATGTCATTCAGATGGTCTAGCAGCACTGTCAATTTGATGGCTTCCCTGATGAAGACTCGAATAATCATCTAGAGAATTTCTTAGAGATCTGTGACACGTTCAAGATCAATGGGGTGAAAGATGATTTTATTAGGCTGCAGTTGTTTCCTTTTTATCTTAAGGATCGACCTAAGAACTAGCTTAAGTCCTTTCCAACTGGACATTTCACTACTTGGGACAAGCTTGCTGCAAAGTTCCTAGAGAAATATTTTCCACCCTCCAAGACTGCAAAGTTTAGGAATGAGAAATCATCCTTTACACAACAGGAGAGTGAGACACTGTATGATGGATGGGAATGGTACAAGGAGTTGTTGAGGAAATGTCCACATCATGGGCTTTCATTATGGCTTCAGATCCAAACTTTCTATAATGGTTTGACTCAGGCGAGCAAACAAGCCATAGATGCTGTAGCTGGGGGTTCCTTGAATTATAAAACTCTTGAATAAGCACGGGATTTGATTGAAGACATATCCCTAAATAATTATTAGTGGCAAGATCCAAGGGAAAGGGGAAGAATTAGAGCAAGTGGTTCGCATCATTTGGACCCTGTTGTAGCTTTGATAGCACAAGTGGAGGCTATATCTAAAAAGATAGATATTTTATCTATATCTTCTAACAAGCCAGCATAAGTGATGATGTGTGATTGGTATGGGGGTGGACACAAGAGTTAGGATTGTTAGAGTGGCAATACGTTTGCTATGAAAGAGCAAGTAGATTTTGTTGGGAATACGCCTAGGCAACAGCAAAACAACCCCTACATCAATACCTACAATCTGGGTTGGAGGAATCACCCCAATTTCTCTTGGGGAAATAAGAATAATCCAATACCTCCACCTAGATTTCAGCAGCAACCACAACCACAATACCAACAAGCTCCACCTAAGAAGACTTCTTTGAAAGAGATGATGGAGAAGTTCATTAAGTCTTCTTATCAGAGGTAAAAGGCAACTGAGACCACTCTCAGAAACCAGCAAGCCTCTATTCATAACCTTGAGAATCAGGTGGGGCAAATTGCCAAGTTGCGTAGTAAAATACCGCAAGGGGGTTTGCCAAGCAACACTGAACCAAACCCAAAGGCAATCACTTTAAGGAGTGGAAAGCATGTAAAAAGGAGTGTTGTTGAAGAAGAAGAAGTGGTTGAGAAGGAAGTGGAGGCATAGGGTGTCAATGATACAGAAGCTGAGAAAGAAGTTGCATCGGCTGAAGAGGCAGAAGTGAACAAAGGGAAAGACAAAGCAACACCAGAGCCTACCCTGACGGTAAAGGAGTACCGACCTCGAGTGCCATATCCAGCAAGATTGCACAAGGACAAAATTGATGCTCAGTTCAATAAGTTTCTTGAACTTTTTAAGTAACTTCATATTAATATTCCATTCGCCGAAGCTTTATCGTTAATGCCCATATATGCTAAGTTCTTAAAGGATCTCCTTTCTAACAAAAGGAAATTTGAAGAAGTGTCTTTGGTGCATTTGTCGGAAAAGAGTTCGACAATTTTGCAAATGAGGTTACCTAAGAAATTAAAAGATCCGAGTAGTTTTACTATTTCATGTTTTATAGGCAACCTCAAGATCAAGAGTGCATTAGCTGACTTAAGGGCTAGCATAAGTGTTATGCCTTACAAGATGTTCAAAGGATTGGGCATTGGGGAACCTAAACCAACATATATGACAATTCAATTAACTGATAAGTCAGTGGTGCACCCTCATGGTATTATAGAGGATGTGTTGGTAAAAGTCAGGGAATTTATTTTCCCTAATGACTTTGTCATCATTGATATGGATAAGGATGCAGATGTTTCGCTTATCCTTGGTAGACCATTCTTAAATACAGCCCGTGCCCTTATCAATGTCCATGATGGCACATTAACCCTAAGAGTAGGGAGCGAGAAAGTTATTTTTCATATTGCAAATGCCATGAAGCACCCACTTGCACTTGATGAGGTGGATTCATGCAATGATATTATTGAGCATAAAACTATCAATTTT
The DNA here is from genome assembly GCA_949750685.1 of Vernicia montana. Taxonomy (NCBI): domain Eukaryota; kingdom Viridiplantae; phylum Streptophyta; class Magnoliopsida; order Malpighiales; family Euphorbiaceae; genus Vernicia; species Vernicia montana. Next base: position 9,282 of record CATKHJ010015063.1, on the reverse strand, counting down.
GTTACTAACATTATTTCCAAGGATCCCCTTGAGTTGTGTTTAGTGTAGGATAATATTGAGGATCAGGAGACAATGGAGCAACTAGCTTACCTTGAAGCCAGCAAACCATTCAAGTTTTGGGCATATGAGACTATTGAAATGCCCAAGGAGGAAAAAATGAAGCCCTCTATAGTTGATCCACCCATCTTGGAACTTAAGCCACTTTCGGATCACCTTGAGTATGGAATCTTGGAGGAGGGCAAAAAGTTTCTAATCATTTTGAAAGCCCATTTATCTTCCAAGCAAAAAGCGAGACTCATTGAACTTTTAAAGAAACACAAAGAAGTTATAGCTTGGAAGACAACAGACATAAAGGGTATTAGTCCCTCGTATTGCACTCATAGGATCCTAATGGAGGATAAGTTTAAAGTTGTAGTGCAACCCCAAAGAAGACTAAACCCGAAGATGAAATATGTGGTGAAGGCAGAGGTGATTAAACTACTTGACGTGGGAATCATTTACCCCATTTCAAACAGCCCTTGGGTGAGCTCGGTTCAGGTAGTACCGAAGAAAGGAGGGATGACTGTGGTTCCTAATGAAAATAATGAGCTCATCCCAACAAGAACGGTTACTAGTTGGCGTGTCTGTATTGATTATAGGAAGCTTAATGATGCAACCGGGAAGGATCATTTTTTGTTTCCCTTCATTGACCAGATGTTGGAGAGGTTATCTAGGCATGAGTACTACTACTTTTTAGACGGTCTCTTGGGCTATTTTCTGATTCCTATTGCTCCAGAGGACCAAGACAAGAATACTTTCACTTGTCCCTATAGAACATTTGCTTACAGAAGAATGCCATTTGGACTTTGCAATGCACTTACAACTTTTCAATAGTGCATGATGGCAATCTTCGATGAGCTGATTGAGGACATTATGGAAGTATTCATGGATGACTTTTCAGTGCATGGTGATTCATTTAATGGGTGTTTGGAGAACTTTGAGAGGGTGTTGGTGAGATGTGAAGAGACAAACCTTGTGCTGAACTAAGAGAAGTGTCATTTTATGGTTCAAGAGGGAATCGTATTGGGATACAAGATTTCGAGCAACGGCATTGAGGTAAACTGAGCTAAAATAGAAACCATTGAGAAGCTACCACCACCAACATCAGTCAAGGCCATTAGAAGTTTCTTAGGGCATGCGGGCTTTTACTGACGGTTTATAAAGGATTTTTCTAAGATTGCCCGTCCTTTGACAAGACTCCTTAAGAAAGATGTGGATTTTGTGTTTGATGAGGAGTGTTTAAAGGCTTTCACCACTCTGAAGGACAAATTATCCATGCTCCAATCATGATAGCCCCTGATTGGAACTTACCTTTTGAATTAATATGTGATGCGAGTGATTTCGCAGTTGGGGTAGTCTTGGGCCAAAGGAAGGAAAAGCACTTCCAGCTAATTTATTATGCAAGAAAGACCTTGAATGAAGCCCAAGAAAACTACACCACCACAGAAAATGAGTTATTAGCAGTCATCTTCGCTTTTGACAAGTTTTGCTCCTATCTGATCTTGTCAAAGGTGATAGTCTTTACAGACCATTTGGCTTTGCAGTACTTATTTGCAAAAACTAATTCAAAGCCAAGGTTGATTCGGTGGGTTTTTTTGCTGCAAGAGTTTGACTTAGAGATTCAAGATAAAAAAGGAGCTAAAAATCTTGCAGCAGATCATCTTTCTTGCCTAGAAAATCTTGAAGCAAAAGTTTGACTTAGAGATTCAAGACACTTTTCTTGATGAGCAGCTATATGCCATGGTAGGTATGGTAAGTAATCCTAATTTTGAACTACCTTTGTTTGTTGATATTGCAATTTATTTGGCTGCTAGGGAACTCCCAAAAGATTTTTCGTATTAGCAAAAAAAGAAATTATTTTCTAAGCTGAAATACTACTTTTTGGAGGATCCTTTTCTTTTTAGACTCTGTGTTAATAGGATGATAAGGAGATGCGTCGCATGGCCGGAAACAATGAACATTTTAGATCAATGCCATAGTTGACCAACAGGAGGACATTTTGGGCTGAGTGGAATAGCATAGAAAGTACTGAAATTAGGATTCTACTGGCCAACTCTTTTCAAGGACAACCATAGCTTTGTGAAGTAGTGTGATCGTTGTCAAAGGACAGGTAATATTTCATCTTGTGATGAGATGCCCCAAAATGGTATATTGATTTGTGAGGTTTTTGATGTTTGGGGCATTGATTTCATGGGACCATTTCCTTCTTCTTTTGGTAATAAGTATATTCTTGTGGTTATAGACTATGTATCTAAATGGCCTGAGGCTCAAGCCTTAGTAAAGAATGATGCTAGGGTCGTAGTTAAATTTTTGAAAAAATTATTTTCTCGATTTGGTACACCGAAAGCAATTATCAGTGATAGGGGTACCCACTTCTGTAACGCTCAACTTGGTAAAGTTTTCAAAAAGCTTGGCGTTACACACAAGTTGGCTACTCCATATCATCCCCAAACTAGTGGCCAAGTCGAGAATACAAATAAGGAGCTCCAGAGAATTCTTGAGAAGACTGTAGAGCGATTCCGAAAGGATTGGTCTGAGAAATTAGACAACGCTTTATGGTTTAGAACGACTTTTAAAACTCCCTTGAGCACTACACCCTTCAGGCTGATTTATGGGAAGGCTTGTCATTTACTTGTTGAAATTGAACATAATGCATACTGGGCTATAAAACAGGTTAACCTTGATCTAGCTAGTGCAGGTGAGAGAAGAATATTACAGGTGAATGAGCTAGATGAGTGGAGATTACAAGCCTATAATAATGCAAAGATGTATAAGGAGAGGACTAAGAGATGGCATGATGCAAGGATAAAGCAGAGGACGGAGTTCAAAGCTGGTGACCAGGTATTGCTTTATAATTCTAGGCTTCGACTCTTTCCAGGTAAGTTAAAATCTCAATGGTCAGGTCCGTTTATTGTTAAGAAAGCCTTTCCGTATGGAATAGTAGAATTAACTCATCCTGAGAAGGGTGATTTTAAAGTAAATGGGCAAAGGCTCAAGCTATACCTTAGGGGAGAAGTGAATGAAATGAAGGACATTTTGTATCTCCATGATTCAGGGTGAGAAATCACCTTAACGTCCAGCTAAGACAACATTAAAGAAGCGCTTGGTGAGAGGCAACCCACTGTTTTATTTAATTTTATTACCTTTAATTTCTTTATTCTTTATTTTCTTTTAAGGGGATAATGCTTCTGCAGTTCTGAGATAAGGGTGACACGACTGGAAACTCAGCTGAGTTTCCACTCATGTGATAAGGGAAATAAAAACTATTTTGGCAGTAGCATCACACATGTGGAGCCACGACTGAGTTTCCACACATGTGATAAGGGTAATGTATACTGTTTTGGCAATAGCGACACACGTATGGAGCCACGACTGAAACTTCAGTCCTGCTTCATCTTTGTATTCACATGTTTCAATTTCAAACGTGGCTATGACTGAAATCTCAGTCATGGGTCCACACATGCTAGCGCTCGCATATAAATATAAATTGAAAATTTTCAGCTCACACCCATTCACCCACATCCCGATTTCAATTTTCTCTCATCTTTTCTCTCTTCCCTTCTCTCTCCCACACTCAAACTCACACACCCATCCGCTTTCTAGAAATTTTTGACCTAGAGGAGGATATTTTCAAGTAATTTTGCACACTCACTCTCTCTCTCTCTCCTTATCTGAATCATCTCTCTGTTGTTAACAAGTTTGGATTTCTAATTGCTTTGTAATTTTTTTTTCTTTTCTTGTTTTTCTTGTTTTAAATCAACTTCATCTTGTGCTTTTTATCGATATAAATGATATTGGATAGAATGTGTTGATTTTCTGAGTTTAGGTTGAGCAAAATATATATAACCTATGTTCTAGTGAGAGGAAGAGTATGAACTAGGGGATTTTGATTTGGGGATGGTTTTTGACTGATAAATCATGAAATTGTGAGTTTGTTTTGCATGTAAATTGTTTGAATTTGGGTTGGGTTATGTTGAATGCTTAACGTTCTTTGCTTTCTTTGTTTTTACCATGTTGGGTTGTGTGATCATGTTGATTGTCTTTGTTTGAATTTTTGGAAATTAAATTTCTATGGCATCATAATGCCAAAATTTTAACTCGACTAACGATAATTTTTCCTATTATTTTTGTTGTTTGGGTTGGACTTTGTTATTCTATTTTGCAGTTATGGATCGTAAAAAGTAGTCGACAAAAGCTACCAAATTGCCGACTAAGCATGCTAGAGGGGAAGGCAGTTCTCGCAATCCCCCATCAGCAGCAGCTCCCTACATTTCCTTTGATCCCAACCATGTTTGTGTTCAGTTTACGAATAAGGAGTCTCGTGCTCATTTTGAGCAATTGGCTAACAAAGAATTTGAGGCTACAAGGAGGATCGATTAGGATTTTATGCAACAGATTGGTATCGATATGGATCTTCGGCGGTGGACCTCACAGCCGGGCTGGAAATGATTGTTTGAGATTATGGAGCCCACATATAGAGAACTGACACTCGAGTTCTATTGTTCACTACGAGTTGATCTAAAAGTGGTAGTCAGAAAAAGATGATGAGATTCAGATTGGGCACCCAGTCATTTGAGATGAGTGTCAATGATTTGGCTGTGGCGATGGGTTTATATACAAAGGAGGAGTTGCAGACATATGTGTATCATGAGACACTTATTGGATTTCCAGATGATAATGTCCCTAATCAAGTGTGGGACAAATTTGCTCCAGAGGGTAGGAGATTCGATCCCTCGTTCTCTAAGGCATCATAGTTTTTTTTGTTCAGTCTGCGAGTTATGCACTTTCTGCTCACAAAGACTATCACTGGCAGACGAGACAGTGGTGGGGCTATGACCAGACATGAGTTATTATTTTTTTTTATATGCATGGTTGAAGACTAAAGATGCAATGTGGCTCATTCTTTAATAAGATTCTTTGATGATCAATCTTGGAAAGGTAAGACCGGAGCTTTGTTTGGGGGTTTGTACAACACCAAGCTAGTTCAGCGCCTGGGTGTTTTTGATCACTTGGGCACGATGACATTAGACGGTATGCCTAAGTTGATCAGTTATGCCATATTACTGCGAATGGATAAGACGAAGAGCTTCATGCTAGCTGTAACCCCTACACCAGCTCCAGAGCCTATCATTGATCCTTCTGCCAAGCCTTCTCCTGCTGATACGCCTTCCACTACTACCAGGCCATCTTCCTCATCCGTTATTCCCCCTTCTAGTGCGAGTCCATTACGAGATTTGATGTCCTACATGGATACTAAGGAGGAGGAGGACAGGAAGCCCATAGATTTTGAGCGCCAGATATGCTGGTTGGAGAGGACCATGATATGTTTACAGGTTCAGCAGAACAAACTCCTTACCAACCAACATCATATCCTGAGCATGTTGCAGCGCCAACAAACAACACTTGAGTTCGACGTGCAGAACAGAGCTTGGCTTCAGTAGTCTATGCTAGATTATTAGGTCACTCAAGGGTATATACTTCCTAGGCCACCACCACAGCCTCAACAAAATCCATTTCCGGTTCATGTCGACCCAGATGATGGCGAGGAGATTGATGACTCCGATGACGCCATGGACGACTGATCTTTCTATTTTCTTTATTCCTTTTATCCTTTTAGTTATTTTATTTTGGATTACTGTACTCTAAAATTTAGGATTCTTTCTATTTTTCTTTTTATTTTATTTATTTTATTTTTATTTCCAGATAACTATAGTTCATTGTTATTTTGTTATTTTGGGTATGTAGAACAGATAATGCACTAGCATGGAATTTGGAACAGGCTGACAGCAAAATTCGATAATAGGACAGTTTTCTATATCTCTTTTCTCCTTAGATATATCACTTTTTATTTTATTTTCCAACACATTAGGGACAATGTGTTACTTAAGTATAGGGGAATGGTGTTTTGAATCTTACATTGGGTTGTGGTGATAGTTTCATGTGAAACTGACTTTCTCTAGTGATAAATTGGTTTAATTTGCTATGACAATGACTTGTTGAAGTGTGGCTTGATTGAATTAACCTTGTGTTAAGGATTGAATGTGGTGGTCATGATTAGAGAATTTAATTTTTGCAAATTTTTATGCCTGAAATTTAAACTTTAGTTATACTTTTTGAGCTTATTTTATTCCACTGTTACTTTTGTTCTAGTTTAATAGAAATACTTAATACCTTAGTTTGCTTGGCTATTTTTCTTGAAAAAAAAAAAGAATTGTGCAAAAAGAGATTTGAAAATATTTACTTATTCCGCTGTTCTTGCCTCTTTTTGACAAAAAAGGGTTGAGATTATGAATAGTGCTAGTAGCCATTTGAGTCTGTGATTCTAGTTGAGTAACCGGGGACCGGCACTACAAGTGTTTGCATTCGCGTAAAAAGGCTAGTATGACAATTCAAACAAGTCAGGCTCTTTAGTTAATAAAAAAAAAATGATGATGAATTGAAATGCATGATCCAACTATGAAAGTGAATAAAAATTAAAGTGACTAGTCACGCGCCTAAGGGAAAAATCCTTATAAATCTACTTTTCTTGAATTTTTGTTTCTGTGAAATTGTTGTTCAAACTTGTAACTTTTGAATTTAGGTTTCAGGTTTTTTGAGTTTTGTTTTAGAGATTTCTTGATTTGGCTACCAATGTTGAGAATGGACACTTGATTCAGGATTTCGAGCCATGTTGATTACTAGTTGTTGTCAGTTTTGTTTTGAATTTCTTTGACTAGAGAGGGTAGGTTTTACTTTTTACTATTGCTATGATTCAGTTTTCTTGAGGACAAGCAAACGCTCAAATGTGGGGGAATTTGATAAGTGCGGAAAACACTATGTTTTAGCCCTTGTTCTTATTGTTTTCTATGCTTCAAATTTAGTTTAACTTGTTTATTCAAGTGTTTTCATAGTTCTTTTAGTTAATCCAGCTCAAATGATGCTATGAACCAATTATGACTCAGAATAAGTGAAGATCCAAGCCAAAATGTTGACTTTTGGAAGAAATTAGGCAGCCATGGGTGAAATCCTAGCTGGAATTCCAGTGGTGTGATAAGGATAAACTAGAAAACTCATCCAGTAGCCTCCCATGATTGAAGCCACAACTAGAATTGCAATCGTGTGATAAGACTAAAATAGGAACTCATATAGTAGCTTCCCACAGGTGGAGGCACGAATGAGATTTCACCCATAGGAAGTTACGTTTTTAGCCCCTGTAGACAATACCACAGATGGAACCCCAACTGTGGGGCCACCTGTGTGACAGAAATTTGGCAGTGTTATAAAATCAGATCTGACAGCCTTTTGAAAAGAGGATGGATATAGGGAGATAAAAAGATTCTTAGATTTTGGAAATTGATATCAGAGGAGGAAGAAACAACTAGAATCACACTTGGATTGAAGATTGAAGATCAAAGAACAAGATTCCTCTACATTCTCTTCATGAATTGTTTGAGATTTCTTACTTTTTTATTTCTTTATTTAGCTTCAATGTGTAGCATGAACTAATCCTTTCCCATTTGGGTATTGATGACTAGAACCTTTTGTATGGATTGAATCACTTTTTATTTAATTAAATCATTTCGTGAGTTGTTTTATCCCTATGATTATTATTGTTTAATTTTCAATTGATAATTGCATTCTTGTCGATTAGGTATTGTTTTCATATAATTGACTAGAGATAGCTTTACATGAATTGATCTCTCATAGAGATTGAGAGTTAATTGGGGCACTAGAGATAGGCCTATAAGACTTCTCTTGTAAATAATTTCTTGAATCTAATGCAGGACCTAATTGAGTTTGCTTGAGAAGAGATTCCTTGCATTCCTCTCAGGAAATAGGGGTCTAATCACTCGAGAGAGGTTTTTATCTAATTCAGTGAAATGCCAACTCAACTTAAGGAATGAATTGGATTGATATGTGATTCATGATATGCAACTAGGGGTTAGGGGGATTCAATACCTGAATAGGTCTTCACCATTGAGTTTATCTCCTTTATCTTTGAAATCTTTTATCTTAATTTAATTTTAATTTAGCTTATATTTAATGTTAATCATTTTCTCAATATACAAATATTTGATTCGCTAAACAACAACTAAAGTTTGAGCTAGTACTTGTTACTTGTCCCCAGTGGAACAATAACTTATTCACTACTTTATTACTTGAGCAAACCATGCACTTACGGTAGCATTACGCGAAAATATCGCGATCAATAATAATGGACTACAAATATATATTTAATACAATGGAACAATTGATTTATGGAAACATATATTTATTACCATTAATTAAGATGTTGTTTTACATTTACATAAAATATATACACAGTACTAGGGCATATACTCTAACAATCTCCCACTTACACTAGAGCCAATCAGTGCAATATCTAAGTCCCATCTTCTCAAGATGAAAATCTAGTTGTTGCAGACTCATTGCTTTAGTAAGTGGATCTGCTGTATTATCATCTGACGCTATTTTTTGCATGGCTATATCACCTTTCTCAATTATCTCTCTGATAATGTGATAGCACCTTTCTATGTGTTTGGATTTCTAGTGAGACCTGGGTTCCTTTGCTTGAGCTATAGCTCCATTGTTATCGTAGTAGAGAGGGACTGCCGACTCAATGGAAGGAACCACTCCAAGTTCTGTTACAAACTTTTGAATCCAAACAGCTTCTTTTACAGCATCAGATGCAGCAATACACTCAGCTTCTGTAGTGGAATCTACAGTGGTTGATTGCTTGGAACTCTTCCAGCATACTGCACCTCCATTACAAGTAAAAATAAATCCAGAGTTAAACTTTCTAACATCAATATCTGACTGGAAATCAGAATCTATGAACCCATCTATCCTTAAATCATTTCCTCCATATATCAAAACTAAATCCTTAGTTCTTCTCAAGTACTTAAGGATAGCTTTGACTGCATTCCAGTGATCTAATCCTAGATTGGATTGGTATCTGCTAGTCAAACTAACAATATAAGCGATATCCGGCCTAGTACATAACATAGCATACATTAGACTTCCAACTGCCGAAGCATATGGAATCTTGGCTATATTTTCCATTTCTTCAAGTGTCTTAGGAGACATAGCCTTAGAAAGGTGGATACCATGCCTCACAGGCAACAATCCTTTCTTGGAATCTTGCATGTTGAACCGTTTCAACACCCTTTCCAAGTATTGACTTTGAGACAGCCCTATCATTCTTTTCAATCTATCTCTATAAATCCGAATACCAAGAATGTAAGTAGCTTCTCCTAAGTCTTT
>CATKHJ010015011.1:0-22700 GCA_949750685.1 Vernicia montana | reverse complement strand
GATTTAGAAATCCACCTCGCTGATTGAGGTCTTCATATAATTTGCCTCACTGAATGAGGACTTTATAGAAATCCAGCCTCATCAATAGAGGACTTCAAGGAAACCTGCCTCATTGATGGAGAACTAAGATAATAATTTGCCTCGAATTTATCGAGGACTTATCTGCCTCGTCAGATGAAAAGTTATATAATAATAATGTGCCTAGCATTCGCTAGGTCTTAAGAAATCCACCTCACCTGGAGGTCTTCTCGTATCTATCTCGCCAAATGAGGACTTAAGATAATAATAATATGCCTAGCGATTCACTAGGTCTTTCACTTTGATTCACCAGGACTTTTGCCTAGCGATTTGCTAGAACTTTCACCTGGATTCACCAAGACTTTTGCCTAGTGATTTGCTAGGACTTTCGCTTAGCGATTTGCTAGGACTTTCGCCTGGATTCACCAGGACTTTTGCTAGGACTTTCGCCTAGCAATTTGCTAAGACTTTCGCCTGGATTCACCAAGACTTTTGCCTAGTGATTTGCTAGGACTTTCGCCTAGCGATTTGCTAGGACTTTCGCCTAAATTCACCAGGACTTTTGCCTAGCGATTTGCTAGGACTTTTCTTCTCTATTGTGGAGAGCTTTGCCTGTTGAGATTTATCCTGGAGTATTTGTCATAATTGACATGTTGTCTCTACTTTCCTTTTTTGAGTCTATCCCAACGGCTTCTTTGTTGATATTTTTTTGCTAAGTTGAGCATTATTATGCTTAATGCTTTTATGCAGAGTCAAACACTGTTGTTCGTGTCGGATGATAAATTCTGTAATCTTTCCTATCACAAACATGGATTATACAAGCATATTTACAGATAAAATATCATATGTGTGATTTATGTTTCGCAATATTAATTGCTTAAATAAAACGCAAATATATGCATATTTTGGCATGAATTAATTATTTGCTATGATCATATAGCATGAAATGATATGCCATATATGAGGATATTCATGCAAGATGCTCATTCTGGCCATATGGCAATATTTGTAGAAAAATATTCATATGTGTACCATGAATTCATGCAAAGTCTAAGTATACTTTAATTATTTTCTGCTCAATAAAGAGTAATTTATTAGCATTTATTGCTAATAGAGCATGTTGTGAGCTGAAATTAATTTATTTAAGTAATGAATTTCAATTAAATCATGCACAATGATTTGCATGTAAAAGTGATTTTGTGCAGTTTGAGGGACTCTTACTCCCTTGCAAAAATAATAGATTCAATTAGAATTTATTGTAGGAGATTAATCTGCTTTAAATATCACTTTTTGAGTAATATTTGGCATGTAAAATGATATTTGGAAGCACAATGAAGCATGCATTATCCTCATATATGGCATATCATTTCATACTATATGATCATAACAAATAATTAATTCATGCTAAAATATGCATATATTTGCGTTTTATTTAAGCAATTAATATTGCGAAATTTAAATTAAAGCATGAAAAATATAAACATATCTGAATTAGGCAATTCGCCTTCAGCCTTCACTCTTTGGGCTTCGCCTCTTCGACCTTCGTCTCTGGTCTTCGACCTTCAACCTTGGTCTTCGACCTTTGCCCTTGGTCTTCGACCTTCGACCTTCGTCTCTGGTCTTCGACCTTCGTCTCTGGTCTTCGACCTTCGACCTTCGACCTTCGTCTCTGCTCTTCGCCTAGTAGGCTGGGAAAATCTTGTAATGGCGTGATTAACCTCAGAAATTGTTCGGAAGAATTTCCAGATCCATAGAGAGGCATTTTGAAATGAAAAAGTAGCTTTTTCGCAGTCCGGCTAATTGATTTGTAGTGTTTGAATGTGCGTTCGGAGTGGAATTTTGACAAACGGGCTTCGAATTGGCGATGTACGCTCAAAACGGAGATTTTTGGATTTTTTGGGTCTCGCCGGCGCGTGGCCGGCTGGTGACCGGCGACGTCGTTTTCTGGTGAGGCACACACCGTTGGACTCGTTTTGATGCCAGGATTCCAGATCTATACTTCACTTGCCGTGATTCTTCTCCGTTTGGCCAAAAATGACTTGCAAAGTTTCGGTTGGGCTTTTTTCGATTTCTTTCTCCAGTGAATTTGGGGAGGCTTGGTTGGTAGCAAAATGAAGCTGGGGTTGAAACGAATCCATGGACACCAAAATCACCTGAAACTGATGTCAGAGTTGGCCAGAATCTGCGTTTGAATTTTCGGTGGCCGAAAATATTTGGGCGGTGATTGCGCCGCCGTCCGTCATCGGTTTGCGCTGATTCCACCTCCCCTGGAGTCGGCGGTCGATGGGGAAGCTAGTGGAGGTGGCTGTGTCGGCCACCTCTAATCGGAGGTAGGTGGTTTGAGGCCCACCACCTCTTTTCTCTCTCCTCCCCCTAATTTTTCTCTCTCCTCGATTTTTCTGCCTTTTTTTTTTTGTTGATCATCCTTTTTCCAATTGTTTTTGGTGATGATTTTGACTCAGGTTTGTTGATCAATCATCGGAAAAAATTAAGATTGCCGGAAATGTTGAATCTGGTGAAAATAAAAAAGCAGAAACACGACATTTTTGTGTCGGTTCCCACAGACGGCGCCATTTGATGAGTTCTAAAATCATCAAGTACTGTTGATAGAGGGCCCGGCTAAAGGGTAGGACCTGTGAACAGAGAAAAATATGATCAATGGCTCCCGGGGGTTGATCCCCTGAAGAGTCTCCGATGCCCAAGTCAGTGAGAGAGTTTTTGAGAGAGAGTGAATTATGAGTTAGGATCATTTCTCTTTACCTTTTCATTACCTTTTATAGGGAAGGGTAGGGACTCCCATGGACGCGTGTCCTATGCTTATTTGAGGTCATTTTTGTCCATCATCAACACTATTAACATATTTAATTTTATTATAAATATTTATAATGTTTAGTAATTGTTTTTTGCCCGAAAAAAGAAATTAACTAGCATTAATAAAGCAATAAGCTCAAATTAATACACAAATACAATATGCTCAAGTAGTAATCCAGCAATTTACATCAAAAATGAACTTAAGGTCCAACAACACAAAGCCTACAAAAGGGATTTTTAACTTGGTCTTGTAGTCCTTAATAGACAAGGCCCTAAAGCCGGAAACATATGTAAAATTACATAGCTGCCCCTTGCCTTCCTCTGCCCTACTAGAACCTTTCACTGACGTCAACATCACTGCCACTTAAGAATTGGGAAGCAGCTGGAACGACACCATGAACCAAGGAGCTATGGCTGAATCAAACCCAAAGGAAATGTACTTATAAGCCTTAATACTTGTCCTCCACTGCCAACAAGAAAACAGAATAGTGGTTCCATGACAGAGTTTTGACTCTTTCCTTCTAAATGATCATGGCTATAAAAGAGTTAGTCCTTTGTCAGGGATTTTATATCTCAACTTTAAACACAAAAAAATCACCAAATTAAACAGAGGGATACCAAGGTTTTTGCTAGTCACTTCTTTCCATTCTCACTCCCATGCATCTATGAATAATAACTTCTTATCAGTAAAAGAGCCGAATAAGATCGGAGAGAAGGATAACAGTACCACCATCAATGGATCAGCCTCAAAAACCAAAGAGCCTAATACGAACGAGAGGACATTTAAGATCACAAAAAACAAAAAAGAGTTTATTTAAACAGAAAAACAAAAGAAACAAGAAAAAGAAAAATAAGATCGGGCCTCCAGTAACTAAAGCCACCCTATGTTGTACCTATAAAAGGGCTTAGCGACACAAGCAGACATAGAGAGCCAATTACTAATTACAGCTCCCATTTTCCTAACTTTTGATTTGCTAAAACCTCATCACACCATCACAGGCTTTCATTGACACTTTCAATAGCCTTAATCATATTGCACGAATTTTTGTTGACAAAATAGAAAGGTCAATCTAATGACGTGGCAGCATGTAAGTGGTTCTCCATCACTTACTTTACACCGTCGCTCTACCAAATAAAATCCTTTACGAAAAAAATATGTAACTATTACAAATCTCGAAACCGAGAGAAAATTAAGACTCCCCAGATTTTCTTTCCATCCAAACACTCCTCTCTTTCTCTCTTATTTACATCTCTCTAAAATCCCTCCATTTCTCGCATTTTCTTAGGAAACAAACAGCCCCAGTCGCTCTCACAATAAGGGAAAATAAAGGTATGCTTAATCTATATTCGAGTCTTTAAAACAATAGATTTCTAGGGTTTCGAATTAGCTTTAGCTCTTGCTCTTGCAATGATCTCTGTCGCAAAAAGTGAGAGTGAATTAGGTACAAAAACGAATACAATCGAAGAGAACCGAGGAGAAGCTAGGGTTTCAGGTGACGGTGCTGATAGCCCTGAAGAAGAGAAAGCCAGGGTTTCTGGCATTGAGCTTGATTCGAGAGCTCCAAAGAGTGAGGCTATTGGTAGGGTTTTAGAGGATAATGGATCTGCCAAAGATGTTAAAGCTATGGCCAGAGTTGGTGAGGAGAGTGATGTAGATAGGGAAATGAAAGAAGAATCTAGGGTTTTTGAAATGCAAAACGAGAAAAAACCAAGTTTCGTTCAATTCGACCTACAAACTGACCGATTTGACTCTCAACACGATGAATTTGATGATAAAAATGATCAGATAGAGTATGATGTATCTAGTGGTGATACAAAAGTAGAGGTTTATAATTCCTTATTGTCCGAGTTCGATGATTTTGTTGCAAATGAGAAGCATGGAGCTATGGTGGGAACATCTAGGGCATTAAGTTATGGGTTTGAAGTGGGTGATATGGTGTGGGGGAAGGTGAAATCACACCCGTGGTGGCCAGGACATATTTTCAATGAGACCTTTGCGTCATCTTCTGTGCGGCGGACTAGGAGGGAGGGTTATGTGTTAGTTGCATTCTTTGGGGATAGCAGTTATGGATGGTTCGACCCAGCGGAGCTTATTCCTTTTGATCCCCATTTCGCTGAAAAATCCCAGCAAACAAATTCAAGGAATTTTGTGAAAGCTGTAGAGGAGGCTGTGGATGAGGCGAGCAGAAGGTGTGGGCTTGGTGTGGCTTGTAGATGTAGGAACAAGTATAATTTTAGGCCAACTAATGTGCAAGGGTATTTTGAGGTTGATGTGCCAGATTATGAGCCAAGAGGAGTTTATTCAGAAAATCAGATTAAGAAGGCTCGGGATGGGTTTAAGCCAGGTGAGACTCTTGCTTTTATGAAGCAGTTGGCTGTGGCGCCACAAGAGTGTGATCGAAGTACTATTGATTTTATGAAGAATAAGGCCACAGTTTTTGCTTTTCGCAAGGCATTGTTTGAGGAGTTTGATGAGACATATGCGCAGGCATTTGGAGTGCAGCCAAAACGGCCTGCTAATGATCCTGCTAATTTATCAGATCAGCCTGCTAAAGCTCCAACCCGGGGTATTGTTTTATTTCCCTCATCCTGATTATTATCATTTTTCTCTTCAATTTTGACTACATTTTTGCTTGCTTTCTTGCACTGGTTTTACTGAAGTATGAACATTGCATGAATTGTACATTGGAATGTTGTGTCCTTGTATCATTAACCAAAGATATAATCTATGTACTCATGTATTATATCTAGCGTGGTTATCTAGTTGGGTTTTGTTCAATGCCTTAATTCTCCCACTATTGATGAGTGCATCTTTTCATTGTGCTTCCTACCTAATGGCAACTTGTTTGGAATTTAAGGGTTGGATGTTCATGTTTTCTCATCATGCTTCTTGGAATGCGACAAAATAGCTTATATTATCTTGGTGTACTTTTGCGTGTAGAATGCTGTGAAGGTTAGAGCAGCACCTCTTGTAATGGAAGTATCTTTTGGGATATGTGAAAGCTATAATGAAAGTACAAGAGATAAAAGGCCATATTATTTTTTGGTAGTATTTTATGTCACTTCACCCTTTCCTTTGGGGGAAAGTGGAAATCTTAAGAGGTGGATTTTATATTACCAAAGCCTTCTAGAGGGTGGTTTGTTCACAACTTAATTGAGCTTCAAATATAGATTATGTGCAAGATCAATTTAGTGTTCTAATGGCTGCATAGACAGTATCATTTACATGTCAGTTGGAGTGCCCGAGCAAATTGATTTCTATTTATGACTAATATGTGTTTAAAGTACACAGTAAATTTAGAAAGAATTGTATTCATAGAATTTTTGTGGACATTGTCTCTACACGAATTGGCATTGCTTTGTTCTTCTTTTATTGCTATTATACCCTAGGAAATGATGGGTTTGTTTATGAGTTATTTAGCTGAGCAATACTCTATTTTTGGAAAATATCTTTTTCCAATGGTGATAATAAGGATTGATCTTGGAATTTCTCCACCTTATTATTAAGATATTTTCAAGGTTTATGTTTATCCATTATCCATTAAAATATCTTATTATTAAGAGAAGGCAATGTCTTACAGAAAATATCTTTGCCATCTCCCCTTTCATTCAAGTGACTATCCTATTATCTGTGTGGTTAGACTTTTCAGTTCATGCAATAGCACTGCAGTCTTTCTGTTCTCATTCTCCTTCTGTTTCCTTTTTCAGCTCCTTTGAGTGGTCCACTCGTGATAGCAGAAGCTTTGGGTAGTGGGAAGAGCTCCAAAAAACCTGTGAAAGTGAAGGACCATTTAAAGAAAGATAGATACCTCTTCAAGAGAAGAGATGAACCAGTTGACTCAGGAGCCCTTCAACTTGGCCAAAGGCTAGCAAGTTCCTCAGCCCCGGCAGCATACGAGGACGCTTCATCAGCAATAGTAACTGGTGACTATGTTCTCCAGAAAAGGGTTCCCACACCTATTTCAGCAAAAAATGAACACTCGGGAATTATCAGCAATGAAGTTGCAGGTACTAGTGAAGATGTATTTGGAAAAGAAGCAGTAATCTTAGATCAGGGTCCAGAATTTCTGGGCACTCAAGATACTCAAGGCACTGATGTAGACACAAATTTGTCTCTTGATAAGGAGAAGGATGCTGCTCTACAAGAAACAAAGGAAAAAATGGGGTCAGATGTGATGGTGGACCACTCAAATACAGGTCGGTCTGATATTTCTACAAAGGGGTTGTCTCTGGGTGTAAAAGATGGCACGTCACCTTCTTTTCAGCATGAAGGTGAGGCCATGGTTGACATTAGATATGAAGAGACTGCAAAAGTGTCCAGATTGATAGAAGGTTCTATGCAAACTGAGAGCTTTTCTGCAAGAGCAGAAGGAGACAATAGTTTGGTTAAGCGAGATGTTGGGGTGAAGAAAGCCAAAGTTCTTAAGCGGCCTTTGGGGGACCTGAGCTCTGAGAACTCTGTTATAAGGGAAAAAAAGAAGAAAAAGAAGAAAGAGTCGGGCACAGAAACAAGCCCTGATCGTCCAAAGAAGCGTTTGGCTATGGGAACTGGTGGGGCATTGGCAGGAAAATCTACTGATGTGGCTTCCAGAGAGGATCCTCGGGGAAACCATCAGAAGAAAGTTAGCACAAGTAATGCCTCATTCAGTGGCGTTGGAACATTGCCGATGGGTGGTATGGGAATTGTTGAGCTTGAGCTACCTCATCTATTGAGTAGTTTGCATGTTCTTGCACTTGATCCTTTTCATGGTGCAGAAAGGAATAGTCCTTCGATTACAATGCAGTTCTTTTTGCTATTCCGGTCCCGTGTTTTCCAGAAAAGCTTGGTTTCATCAGCACCATCTGAGACTGAGCCTGTTGAAGTTCGTGCTACTAAATCTTCATCTTCTGTTGGAGTTTCTGAAAACTCTGCTGATGAGAATGTCAAAGATTTGACACCTTCAAAACCTGTAAAATCCTTAGTCAGACAAGATGATCCAACAAAAGGAGGACGAAAACGTTTGCCATCCGATCGTCAAGAAGAAATTGCAGCAAGGAAGTTGAAGAAAATGAGTATGTTGAAATCATTAGCTGCAGAAAAGAAGGCAGGTCAGAAAACTTTGGAAACCCATCGGACAGAAGGGAAAGAACCAGTGACTACGGCTCCACCAAAACCAGTCAAATCAGATTCTGCCAAGAAAATGGAACCTCAACTTAGAGCAGTGGAGCCCACCATGCTGGTGATGAAGTTCCCTCCTCAGACATCTCTTCCATCTGCTGCTGAGCTGAAGGCAAGGTTTGCTCGATTTGGCTCCATAGATCAGTCAGCTATCCGTGTCTTTTGGCAGTCGTCAACATGTCGTGTTGTGTTCCGGCACAAGCTTGATGCACAGGCTGCGTATAAATATGCTGTTGGGAACAATTCGTTATTTGGCAATGTGACTGTGAGGTACAGTCTCCGGGAAGTAGGAGCTCCTGCACCTGAAGCACCTGAAGCACCTGACAAGGGCAGAGGAGATGACACTTCCCTTGAAGCCCCGCGGATGAAGGATCCAGCAATTGAAAGACCACCACATCTGCACCAGCCTCTTCATCCTCAGTCAAGCGTCCAGCTCAAGTCCATTCTGAAAAAACCTACAGGTGATGAAGCAGGGCAGGTAACGGGTGGTAGGGGGACAGCACGTGTAAAATTCATGTTGGGTGGGGAAGAAACTAGTAGGGGAGAGCAAATGATGGTTGGTAATAGAAACTTCAACAACAATGCTAGTTTTGCTGATGGTGGTGCACCTACTTCTTCTGTTCCTATGGATTTTAATAGTAAGAACTTTCAAAAGGTTATTCTTCCATCTTCATCTCCATCACCTATTCTCCCCCTTACTACTCAATACACAAAAGTTTCGCATAATAACTCGCATCATAGTGAAGTAGCACCCAGAAATATGCACAATCTGAATATTCCCATTCCTCCACCACCCAGCACACCGAGCATAGATATTTCACAGCAGATGCTAAGCCTTTTGACAAGGTGCAACGATGTTGTAACCTCTGTGACGGGCTTGTTAGGCTATGTTCCTTACCATCCTCTTTGATTACAAAAGTATGGGCCATTCACTCAATTACTAAAGAGAGGACTAAAAGCTCCAAAAAGCTTTTGCATAATTTGCCCGTGGGATTTGGAAACACAAAGGAGTAAGGACGAGATGCCTAAATTTTTGTTCAGAGCAATTGGGTTTGTTTTGTGGGCATCAAGAGCTGTTAAATGATAGACGCTAATCGAGGAAATCCATCATTTTGGTCTTAAATTTATGTAAAATCCCCAAATGTATCCATACAGATAGTGCCATCACTCTCTCACTCTCTTTTCTTTTAGTCCCTATTTTCTTTTTCTTTTTTTTTTATTTTCTTTTTATCGCTTGGGCCAACTTTACGCTTGCTCTTGGCATTTTTGTTCTGCCTCTGCATGTTGTGAGAAATTTGCTCATACATTTGCTTGTTTGGTTAATAAGTTATGCCTAAAAAATTAATTTACTATGGCAATAATCTTTATTGATGAAGAATTAACGGTTCATAGGTAGAAATCAATCACGTTTGCATAGGATCTCTCCCAATGAACCAAAGACATTGTTTCACTTTGCCTTCGAACTTATTTCTAATAATAAAATCATTAATTAATTACGGAAATACAACAATTAGAAATATTTTGGAAATTAAAAATTGCAAAGTGGGGCTGGTGTCAATCTATTGGGTCTAAGTATGCTCCAATACCCGAGAAAACACGAGTTTTGCTAATGTTAGGCCTTAGCCCACACTTTGCAATTTTTGATTCCTTAAAGAGAAAGGAATAATAAAAAGGAAAATGAAGGGAATAATAATAGAAAGAAAAACGAAATGAAACACTTATAGTTCTTGATACGCGCAAAGTACACGTTGTTTCTTGCTAACTTAAGTATTAATTAATAAGAAAAATTAACGTAATAATTAACGAAAAATAATAATAATAATAATAGCTAAAAAACAAAACAAGTTAGATGTTGATGGATGGACAAAGACAGGTAGTGTCAAACTAATTTTTGTTATTATTATTAATTTGTCAACCATTTTAGAGAATAAAAATGTTGGATATCCTTCCTTATAGAGAAAATCAAATATTAATTGGATTTAGATTTATTATTATGAGAGTTATTATAAAGAATCCAAGGGAAGGAAACGTCAATCTCCGTCTCCAACCTTCCACTATAAGCGGTTCCAAAGCCACCGAATCTTCCTTTTCACTTTCATTTCGTCCTCCACCTCTACACAGCAACCACTTTCTTTATATAGCCCGCTCCTCCCTCCTTCTCTTCCACAAATATCTATCTTTCGTTCAATCTCCTCTCCATCAAAATCAAATCTTTTACGTCTCCCTTCTTAATTTCTGCTCAAATTTTTTATTTTCTTGGCCGATTCTTGAAATCAATATGGAGTGCAGGCCATTAGAGATCACTTTGATCTCAGCCAAGGATATTAAAGATGTCAATATGTTCTCCAAGATGGATGTTTATGCTGAGGTTTCCATCCATGGCGATCCTTACAATTCCAAGCAGAAACAGAAAACCCATGTCGATAAAGATTGTGGTACTAACCCCAAATGGAATTTTACCATGAAATTTACTATTCATGAATCTTCTGCCCAAGACAACCGCCTTACTCTCCATTTCAAGCTTGTCTCTGATCGGAGCTTAGGCGATAGAGAAATCGGTGAAGTACATGTACCCATCAAGGAGCTGCTGCACCAGAAATCCGCCGATGATAAAACAGACCAGGAACATACCCTCGTCAGTTACTCCGTCAGGACACCCAAAGGGAAAAGTAAGGGCACTTTAAATTTTTCATTCAAATTTGGGGAAAAATTCGAGGCTCCATTAGAGAAGGCCAAAAAGTTGGATGATCCAGTTATGGCATATCCGCCGGCTGGGTATTCCGGTGCCGGAACTAGTTCTGCTTATCCAACTCCTGGTGGATATCCGCCACCGAATATGGGAGCACATGGTCCGTATCCTTATCCTTATCCGGCACCAGGTGGGTACCCACCGCCTCCACAACAAGCATATGGTGGGTATCCTCATGCTCCGGGGTATGGGTATCCGGGTTACCCGGGGGCGCCAGCACCTGGGTATGGTGGATATCAGGGGATGGTGCAACAGCCGCCGAAGAAGAACAACGGTGGAAATATGGCATTGGGACTGGGAGCTGGGTTGTTGGGTGGGCTGTTAATTGGAGATATGATTTCTGATGTTGGGGATATGGATGCTGGATTTGGTGATGGCTTTGATTTTTAAGTTTTTTTTTTTTTTTTTTTTTCACCTTTTCCTTTATTTATTTATTTTTGTTGTGGTGAAAAAAAAAAATTGGAGACATGCTAAATTTACAGAATCATGTATATGATGGAGATTTTATTTATGAATTAAAAAAAAAAAAAAAAGATGACATTTCATCTCATCTCATATTCCATTGATCTAATAAAATGTATAAATATTATATATAAATATTAATTAGAGCTATTAATATTTAGTTTGAGAGTAAATTTTACTCATTTTAAGGATAACAATTTCAAAAAAAATAATTTTAAAAATTTAGAAATTGGGACAGATTAAACACTGATGATGTTTAAAATTGGGAAAGGCAGAATGATTTTTAATTTGGAAAAACTTTAGTTCATCTCATATTTCCAGCTTTTATGCTTTGTTTTGGGAATAAATTGAACAAAGATTTTACTTCATTTTCTAAATATTGCATTTGCACACTTTTTTATTTTAAATATGTATATACTAAATACTAAATTTTAATTATTATATTGCAACTAGCCAACTAGAGTAATAAATCAATTTATTAATCTATTCTAAATCATACCATAAGATTATTTGGCAAAAAAAAATCATACCATAAGATTCATTTATATAATTATTCTAATAAAAAAATTCATATAAATTGAGAATATCTCATAAAATTTTGTATAATTTATTTATAAAAAAAATCCCAATTTACTCTATATATTGAGATGTTAGGATTTGCAAAAGTTTTTTTAATAATCTAGTTTCAAATTCAAATAATCTTATATTCTAATTTGAAAATTCAAAACATAATAACAAAAAAAAAAATGTAAAACCATTTATCTAACTAAATTAATTCAAAAATTACAGCCAAAAATTCTTATTATCTGTTCTCAAAAGATAAATTCTATTTAACTATAGACTAACTAACTTTTAAAAGTTACAAATCCAATTACCATATATTATATATAGGATGAGTATGTTAAAAAAATAAAATAAAACAAAACAAAACAAAAACTTCTATTAATAATTTCAATTGTTGTATATCATGTATTATTAAAAAAATGATAATATTTTTTTTTTAATGTTATAATTTAAATCTGAAAATCAAACTAATAGTACCATCACATATAAAAGTAAAATCTAACGGTCCGTTTGGTATATGAGATTATTTAACTAAGTCATAGTAGTAATAAATAACATTATGTTTGGTACATATAATTCATATTGGACTTAATAATTTCAAAAGTTTAACTAACTCATGAGATAGATGCTATCTAAAACCTAGCTTCCATATATTTGCCAATTCTTATTTAGTGAAATTACTAATTTCATTATTAACTAATTTTAAAAATTATAAATACATAAACCAAGCGGACTATAAAGAATTATCCCTTAAACCCTTTTATGTCGTGTTCCTTGATGACCATCGTATCCTCCTATGCAATTCTAATTTTTTAATGGTTCAACTCTCTCCCATCAGATTACGACTCTAAACCCGACGACTCTACCTCTCCTCATAACTAGATCCAATACATACGAAACAGGTGGAGAGATGGATGAGCTGCTGCAGGAATGTCATAATTTCTTGAGATGGAATCAAACCGTAATTAAATTAAATATATAATAAATATTATATACAAATATATTATAATTAATATTACATATATTTTAGCATTAATTAATATTACATATTAAAAATCATGATAAAAAATAAATTTATATAAAGCGAATAAATTAAATAAGCATTAATTAGTAAATTTATTAAATAATAGTTGAAATAAAATTTTAAATCATAATAAATATATTGAATATTTATATTAATAATAATGTTGTTTGTATATATATTTATAATTATGGATGTTATTTATTATTATTATTTTTTTAAAAAAAATTCAAACTTAAAATTTTACTTAAATTATGTTATATCAATATGTAAATAATATTCTAATTATTTTCATTATACTCTTATGTATATATATATAGTAGTATTCATTTTATGTGTATTAAATAATAAAATATTAATTAATAATTAGTAATTTATTATTTATTATTTACTTATGGTATAAAATTAAAATAAATAAATAAATAATTTTTTTTAATGTTTTCATACTGGCTAAATGTTGAATAATAATATATTTTTTACCTGATTAATTAATTTATAAATTATAATAAAAAAATTAATTGGCCTAAAAAAAATACACCCATAAAATTTGTGACGGGTCATCCGGGCACCAAGTACCCGACCGAGTGAATGAATTTTTAATGGGTTTTAATAAAGAGAATTTTAAGAGTGATCCAGTCCGGTCTATGAACTTGTTTCCAAATTTTTCAATTGAACCGACCGGATTGAGACAAGTTTGATAACACAGATTAAAACATTCCACATAAAAAATAATAATAATAATATTCAAGTTTAATATAATATATAGTCTCATCATTTAATAATTTAAATTTGTAGGCACGTGGTATTAGATTCAAATCTTATAGTTCCTTTTATCACACTAAAGTTATTGTTTATATTATTTTTTGTACATCCTTTTAGGGGACATAATTTATCTTTCATGTTACATATCTTTCTAATTATACCGTTATAATGGTTTCTATAGTTTTTATTTTTCTTTTAATAAATTTTAATTTTATTGAAATTTGATGAATTGAGAAAAATTGAAAGTGAAGCTGAATTGAGCAAAGTAACTTCCTTGCACTTTCTTTAACATACCAAAACAAAAACTTTAAAATTGAGACTACAAACACCCCACAAAATGGCTTCAAACTAACAATAATAGCCATTTTATATTTCTAGCTTTGGTGGTAAAATTCATACATTTATTCTTATAAAAAAATTCATCTAATTTAAGAATATATTATTAAAAAAAATTGTATAATTTATTTATAAAAAATATCAATTGACTCCTTATAAAAAGATATTAAAGATGCACAAATTTTACATGTATTAAGCAGAAAATAATAAAATTCAGATCTAGCTAATCTAGCTAAGCATCATTGGTGAAATATTTATTTTAAAATTTAATTTCAAATTCAAATTTTCTCATATTCTAGTTTGGAAATTTAAAAGATAATAATAATAATAATAATAACAAAAAGACCTAACGAAATCAATTTAAAACTTACAACTTAATTTTCTTATAATCTGTTTTCAAAATTCGAACATAAAATAAAAGGTGAATTCATTTATTTATAGAATAAATTAATTTACAAGTTACATCCAAATTCAATTAGGATGTTGGCTAAGTATGTTTAAAAAAAAAAAAAAGAAATTACAGTATGTATATCACGTATTATTGATTTTTTTTTTTTTTTTTTAATTTATTATTATTAAAAGAAAAACCAACTCATTGACAAGTTTCTACTTTGTATCACATATAAAACCTTAAAGACTTATCCCTTAATCTGTCTTCTGTCGTGTCTGCCAATGACCACCGTATCCTCCTCCGCAAACCCAATTCCTAATTCTAATTTTTTCATGGCTCAGACCTCCTCCGTCGCCACCCATCACCACATCCCACCCGATTCCGACTCTGAACCCGACCACTCTTCATCCTCTCATAACCCTACCCAAGACCCGTCTCCGTACCCGACACAAAACCCAGCCATCTACCATCTCTCCTTCAACCAAGACTGTGGGTGCTTCGCTGCGGCCCTCGATAATGGGTTCCGTATCTACAATACCGACCCTTTCAAACCCCTCTTCCGAAGGGACCTCGATTCGCGTGGCGGCGTCGGGCTTGTGGCTATGCTCTTCCGCTGCAACATCCTCTGCTTGGTGGGCGGTGGGCCTGATCCCATCTACCTAACAAGCAAGGTAATGATCTGGGACGATCATCAATCGCGATGCATCGGGGAGCTATCTTTCCGATCGGAGGTAAAAAACGTGAAGTTACGGCGGGACAGGATAATCGTTGTATTGCTTCAAAAAATTTTCGTTTATAATTTCACGGACTTGAAGCTGATACACCAAATCGAGACGGTCTTGAATCCAAAAGGGCTGTGTGAAGTATCGAATACTTCGTCGCCAATGGTGCTGGTTTGCCCTGGCCTTCAAAAGGGCCAAATTAGAGTGGAGAATTATGGTTCGAAGAGAACCAAGTTTGTTTTGGCACATGATTCGAGTATCGCTTGTATGACTATGACTCAAGATGGTAGATTATTGGCTACTGCCAGTAGTAAGGGCACTTTGATTAGGGTCTTCAATACCTTGGATGGATCGTTACTGCAGGAGGTATGCAAATTATTCAGCTTTTATGTGAATTTATGTATGTGTATTTTTTATGCGTGTAGTTTCAAATTAAGAGCTTGAAGGTCGACTTTTTGGGATGTAAAATCATCTTTAAAATGCATATTGTTTATTGATATTGGCTAACTTCCAATTATTTGTTGATTTAAGGTTAGGAGAGGTACAGACAGAGCTGAAATATACAGTCTTGCATTCTCTTCCAATGCTCAGTGGTTAGCTGTCTCAAGTGAAAAGGGAACTGTCCATGTATTTAGCCTCAAGGTTGATTCAGGGTCGTTGGTGACATTGGCAAATGATAGATCACATGTTTCATCTGAACCAAATCATTCTAATGGTTTAGCCATTTCTTCTCTTTCCATTTTGAAAGGTAATATATATCTATGCGTTGTTACTCTGTATTGAATTATTATTATGCAGAACCAGTTTTTAGCTGAGAGATGTCTTGAGTTGGGATTTGATATTTCTTATCACTTATTTAGTATAGGGCTGATCTAGCAAAGCTTAGGGCCTCAGTTAAGGTTGTTATGTTTGTGCTGAAGTTGGAATTGTTGCATAAGCTAAAAGTCAACTTTTAATACAAGTTCGACGGATTTGGTTAATTCAATGAAATGTTTTGCAAATTTCGTAGACATGGAAGCTTTGATTTCATTTCACTGTTTTGGAAGTCGAACTCATCTTTTGGATGTTGAACACATTAAGTTTTACTTTTTGCAGGTGTATTGCCAAAGTATTTCAGCTCAGAGTGGTCCGTTGCTCAGTTTAGATTACCTGAAGGAGTGAAGTATTTTGTTGCGTTTGGCCATCAGAAGAACACAATTTTGATTATTGGCATGGATGGAAGGTAATGAAATATCAGGGCATTCTTGTTTGGCTTTTGATTATATAATTTTCTGTGTTTAACTAAACCATGATAAGCTTAGTTACCAGATTTATTTGCTCTTGTATTCTTATCGTTCAGGATTTCCATGGCCTTTATGGTTGTGGAGGCTATTCCCAAGTCTGACAATTTGGCACTGCCTTGGCTAAAACATTTGCTGTCTGCTAATGATATTGTTCAGTGTCAGACTATCAATGGATGATACTCTGAATTGCACCTAATTCATTTTCTTGATTGCTTTGAATTTTAATGAATTTGTCATACTGCTCTGTGCAGCTTCTACCGATGTGAGTTTGACCCAGAAATAGGTGGAGAGATGGCTCAGCTCGAATATCACAATTTCCTGATTGCGGACAATTTCTTGCAGCCTGGAGAAGCTTTTCCATAGTCTATGTAATTTTGTTTTCTATTTTTTCTGGTAGTTATTGTTTATATTGTCTTGTACATGCTTTTAGGGGAGTGTGAAATTATGTAAGTCTCCATTTTTCAGTCAGCTGTGTATCAGTAGTTGGGTTATGTATTTTTACCTATAGTTTCTTGGACAAATATGATACTATTCGTTTGGATGGCAAAGCATAATTTTTCTTCTTAGCTCAGAATTTTTGCTCTAGTATTTTCTAATATTGGCTCTCCTGAATATGCCAAGCCAAGTGCAAGGAAGTAGAGGACTAAAGACCAGTTGAGAAAATTATTCAAGCGTCCAAAAAATGTTTTACTGTTAATCCTTAACTGCAAGTTTTTATTTACAGTATTGTATTCTCAGAGGAAAGACAATTTAGTAAATTCAAAACTGGCTGATGGTTAAAGAAAAATCTCCAATGCAATTCAACTTAGCTTCAATCTCAATGCAAAATTTAATAATATGTATCATGAACAACGAACATTAGCTTCACATATCTGGATTTGCCTCCTCAGGAATGACAGTTAGAGTCACCAAAACATCGCCTGCTCTTTTCACAACTACATTCAAGGGAGCTCCAACCCTATCCCCCATAATTTCAACAATCTGCCACAAAATCATTCAAACAAAGCATCAGAATACAACAAAAATTCAGGATACCGGTATCATTTTCTAAAATGTGTATTTGAAAGGTTTTGCTGTAAAGGTGCACAACTCCAAATCAGTACACCCCACAACCTTTTATAAACTCTCCTCCACCTAAAATGAAAGAAAAAATGTTAAATACCTCCTTGATGCTTTCAACAGGCTTCCTGTCAAATTCAATGACAACATCACCGGGATGGAATCCAGCACGATCCGCAGGGGACCCTGGAGTTACCTGGAATGAAAATAAGAAATTTACCGAACAGAAAGGACCAGAAAAAAATTATCAACAATGGGATACAAATGCACATTGCCTCCGTGAATATTGGGGATCTGGCATTTAGACATACACACCATAGGTACAAGAACACCTCTGTCAACATTGGGGAATCTGGCATCTCTCTCTTTAAGTTGAGTGATGATCATCTCATTAAGATCAATCATCTTCAAGCCAAGCCAAGGCCGAACAACTCTCCTGCAAGATATTACTACGTATTTACTTTAATGTTTCAAAATAATGGTGCTTATCAAAACACATTATTAATACTAATTAATATCTGCTATTTCAATAATTAAAAACAAAACTTTATTGCAGAAAAAACAAAATCACATACCCACTTTTCTTGAAATGCTCTATGATTTTGGTCACCGAGTCTATTGGTACAGCAAAACCCAATCCATCTGCAGCCAATACTTTCATAATATTAACACCAACAACTTCTCCATCAATGTTAACAAGCGGTCCACCAGAATTTCCCTATGACATAAAAGTAGACTGAACAATTCTTAGCATATGGATGAACCTAATTAGTTGCACAGGAGCAAATAATGCACATATACATGCTTTCTAAGTATTCCTCAAGAAAATAATCCTTCAAAGATACATCCTCTATCATTCAACACACAAATTGGCAATTGTTATATAAAAAAGTGTGCTCCTAGGCTGAGAGAGAATGAGAGAGCTACCGCATTGATTGCACAATCAGTCTGCAAATACTCTCTTCGCATGCCTCCAAGACCCAAGTCACTGCTTTTACGGTCAACACAACTGGGTCCAAAATACAGAGTCATTTACATCATTTTATGTACAAGTGAAGGGAAAAATAACCTTTCAATTCTTTCAAATATCCTTAATACCTTACAATACCAGCTGTCACAGTATTCTGAAGGGAAAGTGGGCAGCCCATAGCTATCACCCAGTCACCAGGGCGAAGCTTACTTGAAAAACCAAGCTTTGCCGTAGGCAGTGGAGTTTTAGATTTTATCTTTACAATAGCAATGTCAGAATGAAAATCAGCATTGACCACTGTACCCTCAAATGTTCGTCCATCTTGCAAAGTCACATCTACCTGCAAATGTTCATAATGCATTGAACTCTACAATGGAGACTTCACAAAATATTGATACTGAATTGCCATTATGCATTGGGAACCCCATTCTTGACATTGCTGAGAACTTGAGACATGCAACAGCATGCTAATAGATTGGAAAGGTTATTTTTTTCATAGATTTGGTTAAATTAAGTATTAATGAGTGGACCAATAAAATCGTAAGTAATTAAGAGTTGCCCACTACCATAACACAACATTGCATGTTACAACTAACCTTCCCTTTGGATGAAGCTCTCATGCCTTGAAAATCCACAACAACATGAGCACAAGTTAAAATAGTACCATCTGAATCAATAATAGTTCCAGAGCCTATGCTCTTTCCAGTGGTAATCCCACTGAATCCTACAAAAGGAAAAATTTACATAAAAGCCTTTATGTTAATAATATTTCAAAAAATATCTACACGTTCAGAAAAAACCCAAAAACATACCCTGAGGAACAGATAGATTGACAACAGCAGGACCAACTCTAGCAGCAGCGTTGGCAATAGTGTCCCTGCCAAAACATCCACAACTTGGTTTTGGACCATCTCCAAGAAAACCAGAAGTGTCTTTCTTTATGTCATCAGCGGGTGGAACAGGACTGACTCTAGAAGAAAACAATGGAAGATTTCCTACAGAATTAAACTCAATTGATAACTGAAACAGAAAATATTACTAATAAAAGAACAAAGCCAACTTATTAGAGTAAATTTTTTTCATAGGAAAAGTACAAACCAAAGTGCCATTGATCTGCAGAAATAAATGGAGGGCGCAAAGAGATCAAGTGTGATAGAGATTCACGTAATGGAGCAGCAATTGAAAGCGATATCATTGCATCTATAAAATTAAATCCAATCCGTAAATTAAAAATAATAAAACCATAAACCGGAAAATGAAAGAATTGCAGAGAAATTGGATAGCACACTTGAATCAGAGCATCTGTTAGCATATAGAAGACCCGACCCGGCTGCCGCAACGGCCAGGGCCCGAATGAGATAGTGCCGGCTACAAGACATTGAAACCTTTCTCCGCCAAGCAAAATTATTTAAAAATTACATCAACGAAATTAGCATGAACGATGCAATCAACTTCAACATTGGCTATCAACGGAAAATTATACATCATAAGACTAAGATTTGCCGAGACGAGCCAAATTAAATTACCAGTCCGTGAATCTGCTACCTATTGATTCAAAAACCCTAGTAAAACCCCAGTTTCTGGGCCCAATTAACCGAACCCGGCCCAAACGTCAGTTTCACTTAGATTATTTATTAAAAGGGATAAGGTAAAAAAGGTCTATGATGTTTATCCCGCTGGCGATGAGTAAATATGCCCATCAATTTTATTTTGAAACAAATAACTTACTAAATCACTTATTTAGATCAATTAAACTCTTCTATTAATTACCGTTAACACCATTTAAAATTATATTAAAATAATATTTTTTTATTTTAAAGTACTAAACTATTTTTATTATTTATTTTAAAATAATTAAAAAAAAAATTCAAGAACAATACCAACAAACTCAGATAGGCTTAAAAAAAAATCAATTCAAAAACCAGAGGATCATAAGATTCAGCTGTATCAAAGCAAATTTATTAGCAAAATCAAATTCCAATTAATACTCGGATTAATTAAATTATAATAATTAATAAAATAAAATAAATAAAAATAAAGACAATTGAAAACATGCTCTATAGAAATTGCCGTCGTTTTTTCCGTTGTCAAAGAAGCTAATATTTGCTCTGTAGAAATTGCAAATCTCTTAGTCTGATTTGGAATTGGATTCGGTTTAAAAATAATTTAAGAAAGAAAGATGAACCAAATCATTATAACATTATAATTTGCAAGATTAATGCTAGTTCTCGCTGGAAATGGATGAAAACGACTTGGAAGTGGCGTCGATAGGAGAACTTAGATTGTGTGCACCTGCAGGTGACGAGGAGGAGGCTTCACGAAGGCTGGACTTCAAGCGGCAAAGAGGGCTTTCGGTGTGGGAGGGAGCAAATTTGATGGAGCTTTCTCGGCTATTTTCTCTCAATAATCTTTGTAATTCTCTTTGATCTTGCTTTCGATCATGGAGATGGAGCCCGTGATCGAGTTTCCTCTCGCGCATCTAGATCATCAACCTAGGAAGATGGCGCGTTTAGATTGGGACGTCCCACAGGTTCCTAAGGTATCATCTTTTATTTTACGATCTTAGCTATCCACCATATCAAAGCTAATCAAACATAAACAATTTTAGTTGTTTGTAGCGGGTGAAGATACCCATGAAATGATGGTCCGAAAAAGATGACCTTTTCCTTTTCTTAGAGATGGTATGAGAGAAATCTGGAGTTGCTTCTATGGTTGTGTGTGTGTGAGAGAGAGAGAGAGAGAGAGAGAGAGAATGGATGGTCATGGAAAATTGTGGGAGAGAGAGAATGGATGGTCATGGAAAATTGTTGGATTTTGGAGAGCGAAATTCTCTAGGTTGATTTTTGTGTTAATGTTTATGAATTATTCTTGATGTTATGGGTTGGTTTGTTCATGTTGTTCTTGAATTTTTAATTATTTTAAAATAAATGATAGAAATAGTTTAATATTTTAAAATAAAAATATTATTTTAATATAATTTTAAACAATGTTAACTGTCTGTCTAACAAATGAGCTTAATTTATTCTAACAGTGTTAACAGTGATTTTATAAGTTATTTGTTCTAAAATAAAGTTAAGGGACATATTTACTCGGGACAAATATTAGGATTTTTTTTTATACCCTATCCCATTTATCGGTAAAATGATAAATTTGATATCCCAACTTAGCACAATTAGACAATTAAGGGGGCGTTTGGTATCATTGTGGTTTTTTATTTTCTGTTTTTTTTATTTCAAAAAAATAAGTATTAGAAAATATTTTTTAAAAATTATTATTTTTTATTTATTTCATATTTATCCAGAAACATTTTGAAAACAGAAAATCAAAAACAACAAATTATAGTTTTCAAAATCTTATTTTGTTTTTGAAAAACAGAAAACCCGAATGAGTCTTAAGTATCCAACTTTCAAAAGTATTAATTGAGTGACTAAACCTATAAAAAAATCACGATTGAGTGTTACTCCCGATTACCAGATATTTTTGCTAATGTGCATTAATGTTTTAATTTTTTTTTAGCTTGAAAAGAAATTACACATGAAAATTAACTTGAGGGGAAATGATTAATTAATATATCCCTTCCTTTCCCAATTTCAAAAAAAAAAAAAAAAAAACACACAATATTCAGAGCCTCTCTCTCTCAAATGAGAACTTGAAAATAAGAGCACCTAGCCAGACCCAATACGCATGAAAAAAATCTTCAAATCCACAATTTCCTTTCCTGGTTATTGGGTTACATATATGCTACCTAATTCACTAACACTTTCTTTTTCATGGGTTTCTCAAAAAAAATTCTCCATCTCCTTCCTAAATCACATTCTCTTTTCCATTCACCTAATTAACACCTAATACTTGTTATATATTATTAGCAACACTAAAGATCAAGTCTTTCTCTGTTACACTTCTTCTACGGCGGCGGCGGGTGTGGCGGTGGTGGGTATGTGATTTTATTGTTATTAGAAGAAGATGAGGTTTTAAAAGAGAGATTTAGGAATTGGCGGTGAGAGAATCTATGTTTGTATAATTGATTTTTTGTTTGTTTGATGCGTGTTTTGATGTGGGTTTTGCCTAATTTTCAGTAATTTTGATTCTGGTTTGTGTTTTTATACAAATTCAGATGTGGGTTTATTTTTATTTGTTATTTTTTCTAATTATCATCTATTTTGTTTCCGTTTTGTATAAAAGTTTTGTCAATTATGATATGGGTTTCATACAATTATCAACGTTGTTGCTTGATATGTCTGTATAAAGATATATGTGTTGATTTTTGCTCATTTGGCTCATTATTTCATCCCACATTTGTGGACTTTGCATCCCACATTTGTGGACTTTGTGGTTAATTTGTGTTTTACACAAATCCCACATCGTTTGTGTATGGGTTTGGAGGAGGTTTCTAA
>CATKHJ010014949.1:0-11534 GCA_949750685.1 Vernicia montana | reverse complement strand
ATAGATAGTGAAATACCCAATTGTTGATTGGGGAGTGGATGTAGAATTGGTTATAATCCGAACCACTATAAATCTTTGTGTTCATTCTCTTTCTTTCCCTCTTGCTCAATTAAATTTTTTAATTCCCCACCAATTCAACCTCCCTTCTTGGTCCATATTGGGCAACATTTTTGGCCCTCTTTATTTAAAGATGCATATTATTTTTGTTTGCATTGTGATAGATGCCAAAGAACTGGCAACATTAGTAAGAGGAATGAAATTCCTCTTACTAATAACTTGGTAGTTGAGATTTTTGATGTTTGGGAAATTTATTTTATGGGTCCTTTCCCTAAATCTTTTGTGTTCAGGTATATTTTGGTGGCGGTTGATTATGTATCGAAGTGGGTAGAAGCCATACCCACTCGAACTTGTGATGCTAATATGGTTATTAAGTTTGTGCAAAAATTTATCTTCAGCAGGTGTGGTACCCCTAGAGCTATTATTAGTGATGGGGGAAAGCATTTCTGTAACAAACTTTTTGATAAGCTATTGAGGAGATATGGCATCACTCATCGAGTAACAACTCTATACTACTTAAGATGAGCCTATGCCTGATTCCATAGTTGTGCCTCCTACTTAAGATCCGACGGTTGCTTTCCAACATTTGGAGGACCAGGTTAATGCGATGGAGACAGCAATGGTGACTCGTTTTGATAGTTTGAAAGCCCGTTTCACCAGGATGGAGATCAACCTTGATGCTAGATTTAACGCACTTTTTTCTCACATAGGTTTGAACTATCATTCTCCATCACCTCCATTTCCAGACACTTGACAGTTCTGACACTTTTCTCACTCTTTCCACATTGAGGACAATGTTTCATTTTACGTGTGGGGGAGAACTTTTATGTTTCTCAGTTTTTTCTTTCAACTGCCTTTTGTCTTTACTGTTATTTTTAGGAACTTGTGTAGTGTTTATGTTATTTTAATATTTTCATGGACTATTTTATAGTTGTGTCTATTTGAACTCTTAGCTCTTATGATGGATGAATGTGATAAAGGTCAATGATGGAATGTGATCAATGTACAAGCAAATGAGGAAGTTCTCTATCCCTTGATTTACTCTTATTATGCTTGATTTGATTTAATTTGTATAAAATTTTGATATAACTTGGCATATCTTGACACACTTGATTTCTTTAGATTATTTGAAATTTGTAATTAGGATTGCATGATTATTTAGACTTTTCTTGAACTTTTTGTATAGCTTACCTTAAATAGCTAAATGTCTTAGGTTTTTAGCTTTGTAAATTCTTATTTTTAAAATTCAATTATCTTAATTAGTGAATATGAGCTTAAATTGTGAGGTTTTGAGCCTATTTATTGAATACATGTTTGTCAATCTCATTATTCTTTATGAGAGTCAATTATGATTGTTGTTATTCTATAACTTGCATGTTCATTCTTTTTGAAATTGCATAAATGTAGCATTAAAAGCATGAAGATGAAGAAGGCAATTTAGGATTTCCCAATTTAGCTTAAATATAGCCTACCTATTATTTTCCATTAGTTAGCCCGTTTGAGCCTTAACTTGTTTTTTTTCTTTTGAACCACATTAACATTGAACTTAAACCTTGAATTACTTTGACTTACCTTGATCCTAGGGTTTAAGAGCATGTTTGATATTTTGGGAATGGCTATATTGATGGAATATAAGGAATTGAATATCATTTTATTCAATATCTTAAAGTTGTATCTTCTTTTGTTGAAAGAAAATAGACATGAATATTGCATTAGAAGAAAAGAAAAGAAAAAGTTCTTCCAAAGTAGAAATAAAAAAGAAAAGAAAGAAAAATAAAGATGCATGTTCATTCAAATATTTTAAGAGACACATTTGTTTTGGGGTTGAGAATATGCTACTTGAGTTGGGAATTTGTTCAATAAATGTTAAATATGCTCTTAAGTCTTAGGAGTAGCCTAAAAATTTTCTTTTTATATACCTATACATTTGCCCCATTACAACCTATAAAAGACCTTCTGATTTGTGTTTTTAATGTGATTAGATAGTGGAGATGGAATTTCATGCAACCTTGTTGTAATAACAATGTCGTGTATTGGTTTGAGTGGTTTATTGCTCTTTTTAATCACTTGAGGTTTGTGAGAGAGTGACCATTTATTAATTCACCGCCTTGATGATTGTTTCTCTTAAATAAGATTTTCAACTCTTTAACTTAAGTTTATTTAGTTGTTTTTGTATTGCTTTACTTTAAGTTGGTTTAAACTCTTTGTATATCATGTTCTTTCCTACTTGTCTAATTTCTTTAATCTTTAGAACTTGTGTAGGTTGAGTTTGCTTGAGGACAAACAAAGAGTTAAGTGTTGGGGAATTTGTTATGAACAAATATATAGTGTTTTTAGAATGTTATTTTGATTAATTTTATTTATTTCTAATTAGTTTTTAGTTTTGTTTTATGTGTTTTAAAGTTAATTTCAAGTGTAGGTCTATATTGGAATGAAAAGTGTAGAAAAAGAATGAGAGATGTCAATTATGGATAAAAATCAAGGAAATGATGCTGAACAGAAAGTTTTGAAGTTGGCATGGCCGTGCAGAATGAAGGCACATGGCCATGCAAATCAATTTTCATTTTGCCTAAGGTGCACAGCCGTGCGTATATCAATGCATGGGCATGCGCGCCAAATTTGATTCTGTATCAAGAAGAAAAACATGATAAGATGTGTTTTAATGATGCACGGCCATGCAGTATCAAAGTGCACGGGCGTGCGCAGTCTGACGGTCCAAAACGTGAAATTTTTCCTCTTTTCAGAGTCTTTCAGGTATTGGAGGCAATAAGGATATTACCCAACTCTTGTAATTGTAAGATATAAATGGAAAAGGAGAACTTGAGAGGGGGGCGTAGAGAACTAAAAGTTGCATTTTTAGTTTTTGTTTCCTCTGAATTGAAAGAACAATTAGTTTTAGCATTGTTTTTGGATTTCTTTGGATTCTTGGAGCTTGTAATTCAATCCAGCAAAAGATTGTTCTTGGATTGGAGAGACCTTGAATTAGACAATAAAGTTTCTTTCTTCTATTTTCAATTTAATTTAATTCAATTACTTTTATGATTTTTGGTTGTTTAATAGTGATGACGATGATGATTGAAACTTATTATGTAATTGAATTGATGGTTGAGGAATTAAGTATGAGTTAAATTAATCTTATCTAGAGTTGGATGATTCCTTTTGAATGAGTATGTTTGGGCTAATTATTTAATGAACTTTATATGCACTGTCCTTTTGAATTGTTAACATATTCGTAAAGTGTTTGGCCAACTGTTTAATGAATCTTAGGTATTGAATGAGGTCGACAGACGATTTCAATACTAGAACTAATTTAATTGGAGTTAGGTATTAATTAGAAATGCACTACCTAGTTTATGTTTGAATAATAATTGGTTAATTATAATTAGGTTAGAAACTGAAAATACGGAAGTTATTGGTTTCAGAACTGAGTTTATATTTTATTAAATAGTTATTCTAGTTAGCAAAATTTACCTTTTAATTAATTAGCCCAGCATAGGAATTTGATAGGATAATCTGATCCCTAGACCTCTTAAATCTATTTAAAATCTTGATATTTTATTGCTTAATTTACTTTCTTAGATTATAGTTTTCATTTTCAATTTCTCTCAAACCAACAATTGATTAGAGTATTTAGGATTTATTTTTTTTTACTTTATTTGTTCATAATCACACAACCCTTACACAGTTTTCCTTATAAGAAAGACAACCTTGGGGTGTCTTACCCATTATTACAGTAGCCTCGTATACTTGCAGGTAGTTGCTTAAGCCTAAATTTATTAGGACACATTTTGGCACAACAATGATTTTAGTAGAGTGAAAAATAGAAATGAAATTTTCCTAATTTATGAATTCTCTAGTTCCAGTATGGATAGTTTGTCTTTGATCATATCAGGAAAATGGATTTAGTACGATGTGTAAAAACTGATTTGTGATACCACCTTACTTCTAAAAGAAAATGAAGATGAATTCTAAGTTAGCTCTAAAGGCAATTAAGTCCACGGAGGTTGTGGAAAATTATCATTTTCTAATCATTTGTAGAATCTCACAACTTATAAGGCAAAATTGAATTATTGAGATCGCTTATATTAGATTAAAAAAAAAATCATTTAGATTAAGGATACAATTTTTGGTAAGTTATTTTCTTTTATAGATAACAAGGCACATGTGCCAGTGGCTAGCCTCAAGTTAGACATGTGTACTAATTAAAATTTTAGAGCTAGTAACCACATAATTAAAAACAAGGAATCAACATAGATTCTAATATCTTTTAAAAAATTAAAATTCTCTTAAGGAAAAAATTACTATTTTTAAAATCTATATAAATATATTGCCAAAACATCAATAATCTATTAATTGAATGTCTATGTGATGCTATAGAAAAACCAAATTGAAAGCTCGATATTAAAACATATTATTCATACATCATTACTGAAAACAGGCAGGAAAAAAATTTAAATCCATTTCTTCTTTTCAAAATAATCAAGTAGAAGATATAAAATAGAGTTTTAAATAAATCAATAATATGACATGTAGGAAAAATTAATTAAATTTTAGATATATTCAAGCAATATCAAAACACAAAAACTCAAATAAAAAACGGCACACATCTCAACCAATAAAAATTATAAAAATCTATATGAAAGCCAGAATGAATAAACAATGAACCTCCAACAAAGAATTAAGGTTTCCAAACCCTATCCACCCATTTTCAATCCGGCACAGGCCATCACCAGCAAAAGCAAACATGCAAAAAAAATACTAAAAAAGAGTTAGATAATCAGTAATGAAACAATAGAAATTCAAATAGAAAAATGAAAAAGACAAAAGCCATAAAGTTAACCAACCACCACATGCAAACATAAAATAGCCAAAACAAAAGATTAATTCAAAAGATCATCAAATAAAATTACCTAAAAATCTAACAAAAAGGAAAGAAAAAAAATATTAGGGTTTGCAAGAGAACTTACAAAGAGAAAAGAACCCTACGAGAGGTTCGTCATAGTCCAAAGAATAAGAAAGGAAATAAAATTAGGGTTTACAGAGACATGAAAGAGGGAAAACAACAACAATTTGCTCAATCACAGGAGGATGCGAAAGCATGTAAAGAAAAAAATCATTGTTTAGCTGATCTATGGAACAGAGGCTGAAAAAAATAGATCCGGCATTGATCCTCCTTGGTGACAACAGATGAACCCCAGAAAGACCACAAAAACAAAAATAAAAAAACGGGCAGACCCATCTCCAACCGAGACTGACCCATCCAGATGGGATCAGTACACTGAGCAAAAAAATTGACCCAACACCCACAAAAACACGAAAGAAGAAAAATTAGGGTTCACAAACACGTACAATGACAACGATGAAAAAGATAGATCGAAAATGACTTAGAAATTAGCTTTTACAGAGGCACACGATGGGATAAACAAAGCAAAGAGATTTTGAAATTAGAGTGAAGGAGAGGAGGAAATTAGGGTTTACAAAGTCATATGATCAAAACAACGAAGAAAATAAGCGTAAAACGGCTCAACGAAGAAGAATTAGAGACCACAAAGGCATAAAGGAAACAAAATCAGGGTTTACACAGCCATGGAACCAAAATGATAGATCTGTGGAATCTGGAAGGAGAGAGAAGGACAGAGAAAAATGGAAGGCGACTGAAGAACAATAAAGGAAATTGAAGGAGAATCAGGGTCAGCAACAACGAACAACGAGAAAATTGAATTACCCAAAGCAAACGATGTCATTTTAGTACAAGAAGGAAAAGACTAAGAGGACATTGCACAAAGGGAAAATAGAACGGCAGAGTTTTGCAACAAATAGCAAGGCAAGCTAGGGGCAAAACAACCAATCCATAGCACAAAAGCTCAAAATCAGTACCGTTTCTTTTAGGCAACAGCCAACTAGGGGCGATCTAGACATTTCACGTGAACCAAATTCAATTCCAATTAACACTGTTCATCTACAGTTATTCGAGTTCTCTTTTAATGTATTTATATAGATGTTCATCAATCTTAGAAGTTACTAAGGTTGATGTAATGGTCAATCACTTTCCATTTCTATGAAAATTTTAAATTTTATTATCGGAAAAAAATCAATTTATCTTTGATCATGTGTTTTTTATAATAAAAAATAATTTTTAATTATCTTTGTACATAAAGGGAACTTTTAATATTTGGAATAGTATGTTGAGAAGTTATCATTGTTAACTAAGAGAAAAGATTAACAGAATAAGAGAAATGAGAGTTTCTGATATAACTTTGTATATCTTGATGTGTTTTTAGATATAATATACATGTGCTATTTATAGATTACAAGAGCTATGTGGAAGCATGATTACAGGCTTGATTTGTGCATGGTTGGTGGCTTAACATGTGCTGTGAATGGTTCTCCAACAACTCTTTGACTATCTATACTACAATTGCAACTAACACCATTGACAATGGTGGCTAAATACAACTAACATCTATTGACTATATTATTACAGCTAACACCCCCTCTCAAACTCAAGGTGGTAAAGAAGACATCTTGAGTTTGCATCGCAGATCTTGAAATCTTGCTGGTAGTTGTGACTTTGTAAATATATCAGCAATTTGATTTACAGAGGTGACAGAGATTAAGTGAATAGTGTCACAAAGAATATGATGCCGAACAAAATGATAATCAATTTCTATATTTTTTGTTCGTTCATGGAAGACATCATTGCGAGCAAGTTGATTGCTACTTCGATTATCGCAATGAAGTATAGTAGCGGCTAATTGGTGAATCCACATGTCTTTAAGAAGTTAACAGAGCCATATAAGTTCTGAACTGGCATCAGCTAAGGCATGATATTCTGCTTCAGTACTTGATCGAGCTACAACCGATTGTTTCTTGCTGCGCCAAGAAATAAGTGATGTTCATAGATAAAAATAATAACCCGTTACTGATCGTCGATCTATCGGATCTCCAGCCTAATCAGCATCTGAATATCCTGATAAAACTAGAGAAGATGTAGAAGAGAAAAATAATCCTTGAGATAATGTTCCTTTAATATACTGAAGTATGCGAAGAACTGCAGCAAAATGAGTAGATCTTGGTGCAGACATGAATTGACTAACAACATGAACCGCATAAGCAATATCAGGTCTAGTGACTGTGAGATAGATTAAACTTCCAACCAATTGTCTATATAAGGTAGGATCATTCAGGAGAGTGCCATTAGTTGCAGTTAGATGAACATTATATTCAATAGGTGTGGAAGTAGTTTTATTGTCAGTAATTCATGCACGAGAAAGCAAATCAGAAGCATATTTTGTCTAAGTGAGAGTGGAGCCAGTTGAGTCACAAGTGATTTCTAGTCCCAGAAAATAACTGAGAGAGCTAAAATCTTTCATCTCAAATTGCCGATGAAGCAGGATTTTCAAATAAAAAATGCCAATGATATCATTCCCTGTAATAATCATGTCATCAACATATAAGAGCAAGAGAGTTATGCCTTTAGATGTCTGTCTGATAAATAAGGCAGAATCATAAGGACTAGAGTGAAAACCAAATTGTTCAAGTGTTGTACTGAATTTAGCAAACCAAGCTCGTGAGGCTTGTTTGAGACCATATAGTGCAGGCTTGAGCCGACAAACTTTTTGTGAAGAGGAATAGCCAGGTGGATGATGCATATAAACTTCTTCCAAGAAATCTCCATTAAGAAAGGCATTTTTGACATCCATATAGCTAAGTGGTCATTGTTTAACAGTAGCAACGGCAAGAAGGCACCGGACAGAAGTTAATCTTACAACAGGAGCAAAGGTTTCTTCATAGTCAATACCATATTCTTGTGCATATCCTTTGGCAACTAAACGTGCTTTATATCGCTCGACAGATCCATCTGAATGAGTTTTAATTTTGTAAATCCACTTACAACCAATTGGAGTTTTTCCTGCAGGAAGATCAACTAGGTCCCAAGTATTTGTTTTCTCAAGGGCTTTGATTTCTTCTGCCATTGCTTGCTGCCTGAGAGGGTCAGAACTAGCTTCACGGTAATTACAAAGCTCATGCACAGAAAGAAAACTAGAATAACAATGATAATCAGTAAAGTGGACTGGTTTTTGAGTTACCCGAGTAGAATGACGACATTCCTCAATTGATGGAGGAATAGTGGGAACAGATGCATGTTCAGGTGTAGTAGGCACATTCTCCGCAGACGAGATCATTTCGGGGTAGGAGAATCAGGTGTTGCTGTTGAATTTAATACATCTGTATCACCAAAAGGAAAGAACTCCATAGATGGATTAGTAAATATACAATCAGTACTGGAGTCATGAATTTTAAAAATTCTAGAAAACATAGTGTTTTCCCAGAAGACAACGTGGCGAGAGATACTCAATCAATTGGAAATAGGATCCCAACATCGATAACCTTTATGTTTGAATCCATATCCTAGGAAACAATAGAGATGAGCACGAGGTTCTATTTTTGTAAACTCATGAGGTTGGAGTAAAACAAAACAAGCACATCCAAAGACTTTAAGAAATTTGTAGTCAGGAAACATACCATATTGTTTCTCAAAGGGAGAGATATTACTGAGAACTCAAGTGGGTAGTCGATTAATGGTATAGACAGTAGTGAAAGCAGCTTCTCTCCAAAATTTTTCAGGACAGCCAGAGGATAGTAAGAGAGCTCTGACAGAATCTAAAATATGACGATGTTTTCGTTTAGCTCTACCATTCTGTTGGGAAGTATGAGGACAAGATCGTTGAATTAAAGTGCCTTGTTCATGAAGGAACTGTAAAAGACTGGACTCTTTGTATTCCATAAAATTATCAGTTCGAAAGATTTTTATCTTTCGTGAAAATTGTGTTTGGATCATCTTTGCAAATTGAATATAGATTCGAGGAAGTTCAGATCTATTCTTCATACAAAAAAGCCAAGTAAAACGTGAGTGATCATCAATAAAAATAACAAAATATCGATTACCACTAACAGTGGGAGTAGGAGAAGGCCCCCAAATATCAGAGTGAACTAAACCAAATGGAATAGTACAACGAGAGTTATTATTATTGAATGATAAAGCTGGTTGTTTAGCAAGTTGACAGTGAGTACATTGAAATTCGATAGATTTAACATTCCCTAAAACACCTCTAGAAATTAAAGGACGAAGTTTACTGAGTGAGGCATGATTCAAGCGTAAATGCCATTGGAATAATGGAGAAAAACTGGTTGTAGTAAAGAGAGCATTTTGGGGAATTTGGAGAGAAGTGAGTTCAAATAGCCTCCCGATCTTTCGTCCACCCCCCAGAAAACGTCCCGTCCGCGGGTCCTGTACCTGACAGCCATTAGAATAAAAAATGACAGTTAATCCTTGATCACACAATTGGCCTGCGAAGATGAAATTGACAGCTGGGGAAGGTACTAGATACGTATCAAGTAAACTTAGATTTGGGGAGGAAATAGTGCCAACATGACTGATATTCATTTTACTCCCATCATCAGTATGAATAGGAGGTAAAAAATTGTTCATTGATTTTGATAAAAACATGTGAGAATCAGAGGTCATATGATTACTACATGCAGAGTCAATGAATCAAGTTTTATTACCTGGATGTACAGACATAGCACTAGAGGATGAGGCACTGGAAGACATAACCTTTTTGAACATAGACTCAAGATTTGATAGAGTGAGGGAGGATAGAGAGGAAGCTGACAAGTTGTCTGGTAGAACAGCATTGGCAGAAGATGTTCCTATTTCAGAGGTTTGTCTGTACTAAGGTTGGTTGTCTTTTGGTCGTGGTGGCCGAGTGAGACAGTTGCTCTTGATATGCCCAAGTTTATGACAGTATCTGCATTCAATTGTTGGGCAATTAAAGAAAAAATAGCCAGGTCAATTGCAGTTCTTACAGTATGGAGATGACTGAGTTTGAGATGGCCTATTAATAGCTAGAGCCTGTTCAGAAGAAGTGAGTCTGCCAATTTGCAAACAAGTTTCTTCAAAGATCAATTCCTTGACAGTTGTCTCGAGTGTGGGTAGAGGATCTCTGTGCAATAGGGATATACGAACAGGTTCATATTCAAACCGGAGAGCCATGAGAAATTGGATCAAGCGGAGTTGATCTTCAGTGATCTTAGCTTGACTGAGTTGATTCTAAATGGGCTGCATTTGGCTAAGAAAATCGTTGACAGACTGTCCAGATTCTTGTCTCATACTGTTCAGAATACTCCACAACTGATAGTGATGGGCGAGACCAGAGATTGTGTATCGATTTTCAAAAAAATCCCAAATTTCTTTTGCAGTATCAAACTGATCAAATTGAATGTGAATAGTCGGAACAGAAGTGTTACGGAACCAAGTAATGATCTGATGATTTTTACTTTCCCAATCATCAAGACAATCATTATATTTTGATTCAGTTTCATCTTGAATACGAACAGGTTTGAATGTTCCGCCAGTGACTATTCTCCAGTATTTAATTCCAATAAGATAGCTTTTCATGCTATTTGCTCAAAGATTGTAGTTGGTGCCATTTAAAATGATCACAATAGGTTAAGCAGCATTGATTTTCTTCATAACTCTAAGATAGAGTGAGAATTTCATAAATCTGATGTCAAAAATGAACTCAGGAGGTCAAAAAACCTTAGGAACCAATTTTTGATGTTTGAAAATCGAAAAAGAGGTTGTTGAACTGGTCAGTCAAAAAAAAAGTCAACTGATTTGATCAGATCGGACCGAATGACACGTGGCAGATTTTGATTAGCTGACGGGATGACGTGTCACTGACAGATGACACATGGCAGCATACCAGTGGATGGTGTGTCAGTGACGTGGCAGGACGTAGCAGTGTCGTGGCTGACGTGGCAGGACACGTGGCAGGTCGTGGCAGGACACGTGGATAGATCGGCTGACTTGGAGCTGACGTGGTCGTCTTCTACCTCTGGATGGCGCGTGTAGCACATGTGGCACGTGGGCTGAGACACAGAACTTTCAGGCGGCACGTGTGGCGTCCGTTTGAGGTGCGGTTGGTCTTGAAATTTTTCTAGTGATCTTTTCTTTCTGATGGTCTGTTAAGAAAAATTTTGTAACGTATGCATGAAGAATGAAAAATCACAAAATACTTTGAATTTGAAAATACAGAAATTGAGTTTCAAAGAGCTTGATTTTGAATTCAGATGAGTTGCATGGGCTCTGATACCATGTTAACTAAGAGAAAAGATTAACAGAATGAGAGAAATGAGAGTTTCTGATATAACTTTTTATATCTTGATGTGTCTTTAGATACAATATACATGTGCTATTTATAGATTACAAGAGCTTTGTGGAAGCATGATTACAGGCTTGATTTGTGCATGGTTGGTGGCTTAACATGTGCTGTGAATGGTTCTCCAACAACTCTTTGACTATCTACACTACAATTGCAACTAACATCATTGACAATGGTGGCTAAATACAGCTAACATCTATTGACTATATTATTACAGCTAACAATCATATACATAAATAATTTTGTCAA
>CATKHJ010014924.1:0-10979 GCA_949750685.1 Vernicia montana | reverse complement strand
GCATGTATTGTATGTAGAGAATCCTGAAGAGGAAGGAAATCCTCAAATAGTGTAATTGAAGAAAAGTTATTGAAGAAAAGTGCAAACAAGTGAGTGTATTCTACACTTTTATGTACATGAAAAATTGCCATCATCGTTTTATTGATTGCATTGTCCATATTATCATTGAAATATAAACTACTTGTGTCTTGACTCTAAACCTATTATTCAATTGTAATAAATTCATATCCAAATTGAATTGATCATTGTACTTGTACTTTGCCGAATTCCAACAGAATTCTAGTAATGTAGTGCTCCATTGATTTTTCCTATCTATATTTTCATATCTATCAGTGAATTAAAACTTTCTCAGTGTTAATTGAACATTCTTTGAAGTACCAAAAATGGTACAATGCTATTGTTCTTAATGTAGAGATCCCCTTTTTTCGGTGTGGGAAACACTGGGCTTTGTGCACAATGAAGTGACCCTTGCTAGGAGGGAATTTGAATGCCTTAGCCGTAAGGTCTAGCTAACCTTACGTTGTGGTATTGTTCCAAAAGAAGAGCCTCTGCCACTAGTGAAATTGTTGATGAGTAGTGTTGATAAATTCCACTCTCA
The DNA here is from genome assembly GCA_949750685.1 of Vernicia montana. Taxonomy (NCBI): domain Eukaryota; kingdom Viridiplantae; phylum Streptophyta; class Magnoliopsida; order Malpighiales; family Euphorbiaceae; genus Vernicia; species Vernicia montana. Next base: position 10,381 of record CATKHJ010014924.1, on the reverse strand, counting down.
TCTAGTGAATCCAGATTTCTGCTGAACCTCAGTGCCAGTGATATCGATATTGCCTTCATTGTTATCGTTCTTGATATTGTCATTCTTGTTATTGAAACCTAGTGCCAGTGTTATTGATATTTCTATCATTGTTATATAACTATATTGAATCCTTGCTCTCATTGTGAACCCAAATCGAAGTGAAATGACCTCATGTGCATAATTGTTTAGAATGCATTCACTGAGTTTTACTCACTCCCCTTCCCCTATTTTTTTTATAGGAATAGAGATTTAACAGTGCAGCTCAAGTTTTATTATTCACTTGAAGCTGGAGGTCAATGTAAGGGAAAAATAATGTGTCTTTATGATTGTATAATTAATTGTAAGAAAATATATGTAAATGAAACTAGTGTGATATCTAGATGCTCCATGGTACCTAAGGATCATAAGTTGGTGTTATAAATTATATAATATGTATAATGATGCTAGTGAATGACTTAATGGATTATGTTGTATAAAAGTGCAGTTGATCATTGAAGTGTGAGATTGACATTGAAAATAAATCATTACATGTGAGGAAAATATTGAGAGAATTTGTATTGGCTACGAAGTTGAGGATATAAGGAAGGAAAATTATTGGAAGTGTAACTTGATTTGCAGGTTGTGATTCTGGGGTAGTGCTATATGTGCAGTCAGCGCTCCGCCGAACTGCAGATGAATTATAGTGTTAATTGGGTTCTACGGGTTTTCGGTGGCCTTAGGCCTACCCATGCCCTAGGACCGTCATATCCCAAAAGTGGGATGTGACATGGTGGTTCCATTCCCTTCGCATGAGGATGAAGTCTCTATAATACCCCCTTATTCTTTGGCGAATGATCTTGTTAGCGATCAACTTCATTTATCTGTTTTAGATTATAATGTTGAAAATGTAGAAGAAAATGTATAAAAATTTTTATCTTTTAATGAGAATTTTATATTTTCTTTTATTTGTTGAATGTTTCCTTTATTTTTGCATTTAATTTATTTTATTATTTTTCATCGGGGGTTTTTGGGTGAACTCTTAGGTCACCTATCCCGTGGCGATCTTCCGTATAGGGAGTCTTGGGTGAACTTTTGGTTCACCTATCTTGTTTCGATTCTCTAGGGAGTCTTGGGTGAACTCTTAGTTCTCTTATCCCGCGTCGATCTTTCGTATAGAGAGTCTTGGGTGAACTTTTAGTTCACCTATCCCATGGTGATTCTCTAGGGAGTCTTGGGTGAACTCTTAGTTCTCCTATCCCCTGGCGATCTTCCGTATAGGGAGTTTTGGGTGAACTCTTAGTTCTCCTATCCCATGGCGATCTTCCGTATAGGGAGTCTTGGGTGAACTTTTATTTCGCCTATCCCGTGGCGATTCTCTAGGGAGTCTTGGGTGAACTCTTGGTTCTCCTATCCCATGGCGATCTTCCGTATAGGAAGTCTTGGATGAACTTTTAGTTCGCCTATCCCGTGGCGATTCTCTAGGGAGTCTTGGGTGAACTCTTAGTTCTCCTATCCCATGGCGATCTTCAGTATAGGGAGTCTTGGGTAAACTTTTATTTCGCTTATCCCGTGGCGATTCTCTAGGAAGTCTTGGGTGAACTTTTAGTTCACCTATCTCATGGCGATCTTCCGTATAGGGAGTCTTGGGTGAACTCTTAGTTCTCCTATCCCATGACGATCTTCCGTATAGAGTTCACCTATCCCGTGGCGATTCTTTAGGAAGTCTTGGGTGAACTCTTAGTTCTCCTATCCCGTGGCGATCTTCCGTATAAAGAGTCTTGGGTTCCACCCCCTTTGCATGAGGATGAGCTTGTACAGCTGGTGGATTGATTTAAGGTGGTGTTCGCTTAAGGTGATCAGTTTATATTTAGGATGTATTATTGAGGATGAGCTTGTACAGTTGGTGGATTGATTGATGGCGGCGGCCCCATAAGTTGCTACGGAGGAGGAGCATTGTCTCCAGCTCCTAGCTGCTACATCATGGCGTTGCGGAGTTAGAGAGAGAAAAAAATATACCAAAATACATGATATAAATACCATTTTGTTTACTGCTTTTCTTAATTTTTTTTAAAGTAATTAATATTCCTAATGCATCACATATAGAAACAACAAATATATGAAATGTATATTAGTTATATATCAATTACATATAAATATATATATATAATATATACAAAGAGTTACATGAAATGGATGTTATTTATTGAGACTTAGCAAATATACATCAAATATTAAATATATATTAGACATATACCAGATATATACCAAAATGTAGTTCAAATATACCACAAAAAGAAATTCAAAAAAATATGCCAAACATATACAATTTGCTCAAAAAAAATATACCAAACGTGTATCACTGTATAAATGTTATTTTTTGTAGTTTGCACCGTATTTTTGCAATTTTTTCATTGGCACTGTGAAAATAATATTTTTTTTTTGTCTTTTTTTGTTATTTCTGTAAATATCCCCTTTTTATATTATTATTATATATATATAATATAATAATAATATTTTAAAAAATATGAAATTATTTATTTCACATAAATTTAATTTTTAAGAAAATTACTTGACTTATGATAAAAAATAAAAAAAAATTAAATAACTATTGAGTTCAACTTTTATTATATTTATAAATATTTTTTATCATAATTGAGCTAGCCAAATAAGCTTATTTAACGGAAATTCTTCTAGAATTTTATATTTTATAAAATTAATTTTATTTGATTCAAATTCTATTAAATTGATAAATTTTATATATAAAACCTAAATTTAATAAAAATATAAACTAATAAAGTCAATAAATTTATTCATAAATTTCATATTTATTTATTATTATATAAAAATTATAATTTATTTTGTTGTCAACAAATTGCCAAAATATTTATATCGTGATAACGGAGTGTAGCAAGTGTTATAATTTTTGTCTCTGTGTTATCATGACAAGACAAAGTGTAAAATGGTTAGAGTGAGCGTATATATTTCCTTTTTAATTTCTGGTATTATTTAAGTGTGTGTGTATATATATATAATATTTCAAATATTATGTGTTGATATTTTAAAATTAATAATTATTAATATTACAAGTATTATTTTTAAGATTAATTGTTATATTTACAAAACTTTGTATGTATTTATAATTTTATTGATATCTCCAAATAAACTCCAGAATATAAAAGTCATTTGTTTCCCTTTAAAGTGTATCTGGATAAAGAGCAATGGATAAACTATTATTAAGAGAGTAATAGTTAAATTATTAAAATTAAGAGTAATGAATAAACTATTAATACGATTAACTGAGTTTTGTATAAAATATTAATTTTTTTAATGAAAAAACTTAATTAAAAAAAATCATTTTCACAAATTTTTTTACTAACAAAAACAAATTATATATTTTTTAGGAAAAAATTAATCATATTTTAATGAATAAAGCAATACTATAAAAAAAATTAAAAAAAAAACTTGCAATCAATCATAATTTACAACTAAATAAAATTAAAAAAAAAATTATAGTTAAATAATTCTATAAATGAAATCCAAATTAAAAAAAAAAAATCAGTTCCATAAAAAATAAAAAAATATTCCTTTTCCTTTTTCTAATAGACAGTCGAGTTTTTTTTTACGCATTTATTTTTATTATATGTCTTTACTCTAGTCTCTCGTAGGTTAATGAATTAAAGTTTAAGTGGGAGTAATTATTTAGGAGATTAAATATTAATCTTGATATCTAAAAATTTACCAAATAAAATTAAAGAATGTTAAAGTATTACAGGAGTAACACTTAATCCTTTTAACCACGATTCAGACGCACTCTAAGAAATAAAAAAAGAAAACTAATTATTTGATAATCAAAATTATTAATTACGACAAAATGTTTCCTCAAAAAAAAGATAAAATGCATGGAATCCTGATAAGATTGTCCAAGTCGATGGCCATTACAACAATGGACTGCTAAGATAGCCCAAACAAAGTCCACAGTTAAGCCCATTAAAAACTCAAAAGCACCTTCGCTCAAAAATATTTTGAGCTACGTTTTCGAATGCCAATTGCCGGATTCTTTGTTTTGCAAGATTTTCGAATTGTAAGAATTAATCAAAACTTTTCTTTCTCAGATATTTAGAATTTCATATTATTATAAAATATTAAAATTGCGTGTGTCTCACCAATTAATTAAATATTATTTTTATTATTAATAATTAACTTTTAATCCACCGATTTAATTTTTATGGCATGTAATTTAACTAATAAGGTGGGACCATAATTTAAAGCAATTATATGCCTGCCAAGGGCGAAATTAGACTTCAAAATTTGGGAGTTAAAAATAGTTATAGACAAAAAAAAAATTCAAATTTATAAGGTTAATATTAAAAAATTTTAAAATTTTTAGTACTATTATTATATTATAAAATATTTATTTATATATACATATAATATTACATTGATAACAAATAAAATTTTAGAAAATTTAGGACAATCTATATATATTTTAAGGAAAAAATATGAAATATACATGTAATAGATAAATTTTCAAAATTTTAGAGGGGCTAAATGTATATAATTTAAAAAAGTTAAAATTTTGGAGGAGCTAAATGTATATATTTTAAAATTTTGAGGGGGCCAATGTAATATTTTTTTAAAAATATATAAATATAAAAGTTAATTTTAGAAAATTTTAGAGGCTTTGCACTCCAAGCTCCCACCTAGTACCGCCCTTGATGGGGTAAGTTAATATTATATATATATATTTTTTATAAAAATAAGCTTGCTTCTTCTTCTTTATAATATTTAAAGATAATTTTATAATTTTGAAAAATCTCATTCTAATCTCATCCCTCTCTTTTTTTAATTTGAAAAAAAATATCCTTTAATATTTTTCATGTAAAAAAAAAGTGTTTTTATTAAAAAAAAAAAAAAGAGGAAAGAAACTGAATACAATGCTAACTTGCCTAATAACCGCAAGTTAGCAGCTCCCATTACATATTCTTATGTCATATCATTTTTAGGTTTAATAACTTCATCTCTAAAAAAAAATATTTTTGATAATTACATGATTGAAGACTTACATGATCATTTAATTCCACATGTTATAAAGAAGGACAATGTGTCATAAGTTGTGGTAAACAGTATTGTTAAAATCAGATCGAATCGGACCGATCGGTCAGATTGATTAAATTAAAAATCGATTATTGATCTGGTTTTTAAATTATAAAAAATCATATGAATTGTGAATGGAAAAAACAGGTCTGAATAGGGAAAAAAAAAAAAAAAAAAAAAGGTCGGAATCAAAAATCGAAAAAATCATTGAACCGGTCAGACTGAAATTTGTCTGAAACTACGCCGTTTTGAACTTAATAAAATAAAAAAAAAAACAAATCGATTAAGTTAGATCGGTCGAACCGCGAATCAGTAAAAAAACCGATTCAATCTCCGATCCGGTTTTAACAACATTGATATTAAAAAATTATTTTTATTTTACATTTTAAATTGTGTCAAAAAATTATATAATTATCATTATTTTATCAGACGTAATTATATCATTTAAAATTATTCTAGTGTCATAAATAATTATAAGTCTTTTTCTAAATAATTATAATTGCAAATGCCGGATTCTTTGTTTTACCGGATTCTAACCAATCAAATGACTTTCTTTTTGTGTATCGTTTGTTGCAGTGAATAATTGTTTCCTTGATTTTTGAAATATATTTCGTGTCCAGAAAATATACAATTCCGCTACAACAATTTATTTATTTATGAAAGAGAGATGTCCTAATTTTTTAAATGACAAGTTTTAATTTTGAAGCGTATATGATTTCTATAAAATCCACGACACCTGTTCTTGGTAGTAATGGAAATTTTTTTATCTGCGTTAGGTGTATAAGCTTATATTATATATTAAATCAATAAATGATAAGATATTTTAATAAATATTAGTGTTATTAAAATTAGATCGGACTGAAAATCAGTTATTAATCCGATTTTTAAATTACAAAAAACCAAATAAATTGCAAATTGAAAAAACTGATCAGAACTGAAAAAACCATTAAACATGTCGAATCAAAATTTGCAAAATTACGCCGTTTTAAGTTTAATAAAGTTAAAAAAATTAAAAGAGAAAAGGGCGGATCGATAAAATTGGATTGGTCAGACCGCAAACCAACAAAAAAATTGGTTCAATTTTTGATTTAATTTTAACAATATTGATAAATATAATTTTTTAATTTTTTTTTATTAATTAAAAAAATATCGATTTTTTATTTATTTATTTTTTTTGTTTTATCTTATTTGATTCATATATCTCTATAAAATTTTCAATAATCATTTGCAGAAACGACAATTTAAAGGACACTGGAAAAGATATGTGTCGCCTCGTCTAATGAACTGTCTTTTTTTATTCTTTACAATTGCTTTAATTATTTTTCTTTTCCATCTTTATTTGCAATTTCTTAAAATCTATTTACTGATTTTCATTTTTTTTTTTTCATCAGCATTGGATTCAATAAGTTGTGTATAACAGTTCAAAAAAATAAGTTGTGTATATAAAATTTCTAAGGTTCCATTTGAAATCTTTAAAAATTTAGATTTAGAATTATATTGATTTTTTTATGACATATATTACAATTATTTTAGTGTGTGCTTTAACAATATTCTTGATAGGGAGATGTCTTTCAATTTATTGGCCAAAAAGACTCAGTTAGTAATAGCAATCAAGTAGACCCAAACATTGGCCTACACATAACTTGAATGGACAAGTATTTATTATAGGTAGAATCAAGTCAAAGATAGCCTTCATAAGTAGCATTAACAAAGTTAATCAAGTTAACTTAATCAAATATTTATTCTCTTCTCTTCTGTTTACATTAGTTGGAATACTGTTTGCATTGAATATTGTAGTTTTTTTTTTTTTTTTTTTTTTTTAACTTTGGGAGAAATTAAGGAACTTATCCACATTAAAAATGTACTTACCATTTAAGTATGTAAACATTATAGTTTATGGTAAATAATGCATTGAAGTATTATAGTTTATGACAATAATCCACATCTTTATACTATTTGAGAGCATTCTCTATATGTATATATATAGCATATTGAAAATTCAAGCAAAATATATAAATTAATTGAAATAAAAAATAATAAAAAAAAAAAGTTTGAAATTGGAACCCTTCAATACTCCAACAAACTAAAAATTGTGGAAAAAAATGGACGATTAATGTTTATCCGCGTGGCCATTGCCAATTTCTCACCAAATACTGCGTCGCTTGACCTGGTCTAATACAATAACAGTATCATCTTTAATCCTTGAAAATTGAATTGAAAAATATAAAGAAAGAAAACGAAATGTAAAATAAAGACAAAAGAAAAGGACGGCCACAGCCCACAGCCCACACGCAAGTTTTAAATTTTAATCAAATTTTTCTTATTGCTGCTTTTCGTGTAAACATCATGGTTTTTTCATGGAAGCTTAGCTCCGTATGCATCGCTTCGCGTAATATCTACGGGAAATTTTACTCCAATTTCTTTCTTTGAAATCCCCGACATGCTTGATGGCGACTTATATACGAACAAAATTAGACAATATTACCTGTGCTATTTAATTTTGTATGGAATTCTCCATAATTTACAGTAACTTGTAACCTTGTTATATTTAAATTTTTTTTAAAAAAAATAGTATTTTTAACGATGGACTTTTGATTTAATAATATTATTTTAGTAATTTTCAATATTAAAAATTTCGAATTTAAGTCTTATTTAAAATCAAATTATTAAAAAAAATAATATTCTTTTAATTTAGTATAATCATTTTATTTTTTTTTTTTGATAGTATAATCATTTTTAAAACGATAAGATTTTGAGTTACAACTCAAGTGAAAATTATATTTATTATAAAAATAATATTTGATCCTTAAACAAGGATATCTGCCAAATATATAAATATCATAAAAATCCAAACTGCACTAGGTTCAACATTACACCACCCTTCTAGACTTTCAATGTTGAATAATATACGTGCTCTAGGTGTTTGAATTTTGAACCGACGCATCCTACTAACTTGACATTAAGTAACAGTATAACACAGTACAAGTCAAGCAACTTGGTATTTAATAGTTGTGGCATACATTATTAACTACAATATAACCATAACCTTAAAACAATCTTATAATGAAAAATTTTCATTTTTTGTCCAATTAAATATCTCATTATACATTTTGATCCGTATATTAAAAGCTTTTGCAATGTGTTGTAGGCTGGAGCGGAAGTTTGGAGGCTAAAAATAGTTATGGACAAAAAAAATTCAAATTTATAAGGTTAATATAAAAAATTTTAAAATTTTTTGTACTATTATTATATTATAAAATATTTATTTATTTATATATACATATAATATTACATTGATAACAAATAAAATTTTAGAAAATTTAGTGTAATCTATATATATTTTAAGGAAAAAATTATGAAATATACATATAATAGATAAAATTTCAAAAATTTGGAGGGGTTAAATGTATATAAGTTAAAAAAAAATTGAAAAATTTGGAGAGACCAAATGTATATATTTTAAAATTTTGGAGGGTCAATGTAATATATTTTTAAAATATATTAAAAATATATGGATATAAAAGTTAATTTTGTGAAGTTTTGGGGTGTATGCCACCTGGTACCACCCCTGGTTGTAGGGATGGGGAAGCTAAAATAATTCATACATCGACCATAGTTGCATTGGTTAGCTATAATCATAGTTTGAAATTGAAAATTTACTGATAAGGACAAAATTTAAACACTCTATTTGAGCCAATTAGGCCTGGAAAGCTCAGTGTATCCAATAAGCCCAATAGACTTTTAAAGAGATTTCTCAAAGAATCTAATTATACTTAGAGGAATTTAGAGAAACTAAGGCTACACCTTACTCATGATTGTTCCACAAAAGTTATGATTTAGTGAGTTTTTCCCTTGCCTTGGCCGAAGAAGATACACATCCATACCCCTTTGACCACGCTTTTACGAATAAGAGATCTTCATCAATGGATAGTCCTCTTAACCAACTATGAGCACCCATGATAAAGGGCCTCGTCTTAAGAACAGTGGTCTATCTCGTCTTAAGAACAGTGGTCTATCACATCTTTGGCGTCATTCCAACTACCACATTGTGTCAATAGTATGACGACTACACCTATCCCCACGTGAAATACAAAGTCATGATGACCTATTCCGTTTTGGCAGAATCTGTCCATCAGTCACATCCATCACCCACCAACTTAGAGAGAAGATTTGCATGGTATAAAAAGTGAGTTGCACCACCATTTCTAGGTAGATTTTCTCTATATCTTCTCATCTTTTTCTTCTCTTTAAAAAGACTTATTGATCTTCTAAGAATCCCTATTTTTGGAAGATTACAATCTCCATTATTGCTACTGATTTAAGCATCGGAGAGCCTTAACTTGGCTCTTTGATGTTCTACAGTCTTTTGCAGGCTTAATCAAGGTTTGAACAAGGGTGCTCATCAAGAACAAGACCATTAACCAATGAGTTTAACCCAATTCATCTTTATTGATCTTTGACTGATCAAATTGGCACCGTCTGTGGGGAATCGACTGGTTAAATTTGTTGGGTAAGAACTATTATCTTTCTTTTCTTTGAAGCCTGCTACTGGCTTGCTTTTCTTTTCCATAAATAGTTAACCGTCTCCCCTTAACTCCAAAAAATACATTTTTAGCCTGCAAAATGTTCTTTTACACGTAGAAATGACTAATCCTACGGAGAAATAAGATCCACCCCCTCTGCCTATAAATCCCACAACAAGTGTCGTCCCTCAAGAAACACATCTCACTCCACCCACAATTATTCCAACTCCCCAAACTGTGGATTTAGCTACTTCTTTTCAACACCTAAGTGCTTTGTTCACTAGGCAAAGTGCAACTGGTCCTAGTACTGTACCTATTAACTCCTTACCACCTGATTTGGCACCTGCCATGCAATTTTTGCATACTCTAGCTGCTACCATGCAAACCTAGGGATGGCAATGGGGCGAGACGGAGCGGGAGCGGGGGTACCATCCCCCATCCCCATCCCTGCCTTACAAACGGGGACAATTTAGTCCCCATCCCCGTCCTCGCAGGGATCCCTATCCTCGCGGAGATCCTCGTTCCCCACTTGATTTTTTTTTGTCTTATCTTAATTCAATTTTTGATACTTTTAAATAGTAGAATCTAATGTATAAAAATTTAAAAATTATACTTTATTTATGTTAAACTCACAATATATATATAATTGGAGATATTTTGATTATTAGTATTACTTATATATTTTATTAATTTTTTTATACATTACTTATATATATTTACTTATTAATATATATATAGTATTACTAATATATTTTTTTATATTT
>CATKHJ010014778.1:0-13295 GCA_949750685.1 Vernicia montana | reverse complement strand
ATATTACCAAAAAAATCCTTTTTTATTTCTTGGAAAAAAGACCTCCATGCCAACTCCTTGAAATATTCCATTCCAATATCTTCAAGGCTTTGGCTTGAATTTGATGGCTTAATATACCCTTGTGCCATCCAAAGATATATTGATGTCTTAACATCAAATTCATGGTCTTTTGGAAATAATTTACAATAGGCAAAACAATATTTTAAATGTGAGGGAAGATGGTTAAAACTCAACTTAAGAGTTGATAAAATATCATTTTCATTTTGATCAATTCTTGAAAGTTCAACATTTTTTAAAAATAACCACTCTGACTCAGTTTCTTTGAAAAACAAAAGCCTTCCTATTGTTTTTATAGCTAGAGGAACTCCCACACACTTTGCTACAATCTCCTTACCAATTGCCTCATGACTTGAACTAAGTACTTTCTCTTGATTGAATGCTGATTGTTTAAATAAAGACCAAGAGTCAGTCTCTCCTAAACCTCCTAATTCATATGTTGAAAATGAACGGATAATCTCAGCAATTTTTTTAATACGTGTTGTTATTATTATTTTACTTCCTACTACACCAACTACTAACAAATCTCTTAAACGAAACCATTTTTCAGGGTCCTCATTCCATAGATCATCTAATACAATCAAATACTTTTTTCCACTAATTTTTTCATGAAGTTTATTTTTTAAAGCATCCATTTCACTATTATGGTGTTTCACAGAAGTAATAGATTCTAAAATCTTCTCAACTACTAATTTTACATCAAAATTATCAGAGACACAAACCCAAATTTTCAAGTCAAAATGCATCTTAATACTCTCATCATTGTATATCATCTGAGCAAGTGTCGTCTTCCCTAACCCTCCAATCCCAACTATGGAAATGATAGACATTTTCTCTTTGTATTTGGATGACAAAAGAAGTTCAACGATTGCTTTTTTATCATCTTCTCTACCAAAAACTACTTCAGGTAGAGAGGAATGAGTTTGTTCCCTGTCCTTAGCCATAACAAGTCCCTCTACAGACTGCAGCACTAAGTGGAACTTCCTACTTTCTGCAATCAGATCCAGTCTAGCTCTAATATCTTTAATCTTGTGAGCCATTCTAAAGCCATAAGCAAGCTTATTTGAACTAGAAAAGAAAAGGCGTACCTCTCTTGCAATGTTATTACCAGCCATCACTTTTCGTCGTAAAACCTCAGTGGAGAAATCATCCAATAAGTCATCTGCATCGTAAACTGCTTCTTTCAGCTGTCCAAGCCAACCTTTGATCTGATCACTCTGCAAGGACTTCTTCTCTGAATCAAGGAGCACATCCTTGATTGTGGAAACTGTGGACTTGAGCTTCTCAATCTCATCATTGACTCCCCACCACAGTCCAGTTTCATCGATTGCTAAGGAACCCAACTTGGAAATGATTCCCTCAGCAATATTGAAGAGGACTCCATCAGCCATTTTTTCTGAGTTAAGGGCAGCTAGCTCTGTGTTTTCAAGATAAGGATTATGTTGTTCTGAGGATAATAAATAGTTGAACAAAGCTTTACTTTACCTGGGAACGAAGCTTAACCACCAGGAAGGATAAATGCTTTACTTTGTTTTGGCTTTGGAACCGATGCTTTACTGCTTTCCTTTTCCCTTTTCCAAAGAAGAGAATATATACGAATTGCCATCCCACTTTAACCAGGTAAACAAATCTTAATGAAACCTTTATGATGTTAAAAAAAAAAAAAAAAAAAGGAAAAGAAAAAATTGTATCCATTTTACAATAATAAAGACTAAGAAAGAACTGAAAATATGTCTTAAAAACTGAAAACAACAGATAATATGGTGAATCTCACATGAAAAATTATATGAAAGATTTATCCTATATATATAATTGTGAGAGATGATGCACTATTTTTCATTTGCATTATATGCATCCAATAATCTCTTGAAGAACACAAATGATTATAAAAAAAATTTATAACAAAGAAAGAAAGAAAAAAAAAAAAAAAAAAAAAAAAAAAAAAGAGAGATTATAAAGAGAACTTATGTCTTGTGTAGTACAATTTGGATAAATAACACAAAGCCTCTCATATTTTACTTTGGTAGAATAAAAAGGAATTATTCCCTTCAGCTTCAGCTATCTCCATTTTACATGCATAGATAGATGAATGCAAGATTGATGGAGGACAATGAGAGAGGCAGGGGAGGGCCAAAGGGGGGCCATGGCGACTCCTAACTCCACAAACATCTCAATAATAGCATGCAAAAATTTTATTGTCTTTTAAATGATGTGCATTGCCCCCTTTTCATTTCATTAGTTTTAGTTTTATGAATGGCTTAAAGTAGGTATTGGCGGTTGGATCAACTGTATTTTTTGAATTTTTAAAACTCTTAATTTTGAATTTAACTCAAAATGAAAAAGAAAAAAGGTTTTTTTAACCTGTTATCTAATTCATGATTTAAGATAATAAATTCACTCTAAACCAGCATAGTGAGAATCTACAGTAACTTGGTATGTATTCATACTTTAATTGGTCAAACCTTTTTAAATAAATAATTATATATTTGTTTATTTATTATCTAATTCTTTTGAAATCATTTCCCCTTTTTTAATATTCTATTGAAAAAATATGACATTTTACTTTGGCAACCCTTGAAAATTTTTCCTTCTTTAGCTCAATCACTGCTGGAGGGAAAGAAATTATTGGATCATATAATTGGAACTAGATTATACAATTGCAATGTTTCTATAACAATATCAGCAAATCTCATTTGAAATATTAAAACAAGCACACAGTTTTTGGCTTTTCCATGTGATGGGCACTTATCAATCTTTCGGCCTTGTTTCTGCCCGCATGACTTTGCTCCTTCAGCAACAGCATCAGTAATTTCTTCTCAATTCCGGCAATAAATGCCAGATCACTCACTCATCAATTTCTGCTTCTCCCATTCGAGATTATCAAACACCATTACATGACACTCTTGAAGGACGATGTTATTAACTAGAGAGCAGAAAATTACCCACAGCATTGAATATGCAACCCATGAAGCCAAGTCCCCTTGAGTGCTGCTTAGCTATGCTAGATAAGTTGGATTCCGTAAATTTTCTGCAAGAAATATCCAAATTCCACAGATACAGTACAACAATAAGACCATTCTTCTGTGTTCCATACATGTGTAGAAGAGAGAGATATGGGAGCTAGCTTCCCAGTATTCTTTCTAGAGCCATTATTACCACAAAATCCAAATATTGCAAACTGCATCTTTAAGATGTACCCTGATGCTCATCAAGAGAGATCTGTTTACTTCCATGAGTTTTTTAGTGCCCGTCCTATTGGATGGTTATGCCCCCTTGATGTGATTTCATGATAAAAGCTAACAACAATTCTCATCCCAACAACTTGATTTACAGTCATGTCAACATCATCAGAAAATTATGGTATTTCAAGAACATGTTTTCCAGATTCTCAACATACTTTCTCCATTTTTTAATGCTATGCATAATTTGAATTGCAATCGTGTTGTGATTGCCAGACTCAACTCCCCCATACTAACAGATTACCTAGTAGAGTTTCGGTCAGTCAGGACTATCAGGTTTCCAACGATCCAGCTCATTAATTTCTTCAATGGATTTGTATCTTGAATCATGATCATGATCATCGAATGATTCATATCTTCCATTACATGGATCCACGTAACTGAACTCGTGATTTTTGCTTGGTTTTAAATTCTCATCACAAGAATTTGTTTCGTTATATTCTCTGCTTGAATGGCTTCTTCTGCTCAAGGGAAGATCCACTGGCTTCTGTTTCAACCTCTTAGAAGTTATCCCTTCATTATCTGAAATATCTTGTTCAATTTGCCATGAGCGTCTTCTTTTATGACTACGATGTCTTTCCTTGTCTAACCACTCATCATTTGAATCAGTATCGCGAGTCCCATATTTATCATCCCAATGATCATCTGGGAACTCCAAGAGCTTGCTCTGGTGTCTAGAGCTTTTCCTTGTGTGATGATCATGTTTGCCTTTCCCTTTGTCTCTGTACAACTCTTCCATGGGACCAGTATCAAGAGTTAGATCTCCAACATCATCTGGGGACCTTATTCTGCTCTGGTGTCTTGAACTTCTCCCCCTGTGACTATAGCGTTTTTCTCTCTCTCTGTCTCTATCTGATCTATATACATCCACTCCATGAGATTCATCCTTCCTGTCTCTATTATCATCCTGCAATGCTCCTTTTTCCTTGTGTTCTGAGCTTTTAGTGAAACCATGGTGTGATTGTCTTTTTCTGCTCCCATCAGAGAACTTGTTGGTATCAGCCTCATAGATCCTATCCTTTCTCTTCCTATGAGACCAATCAGTGGAGCGTTCTGACACTTTACCATGGTCTTTTGACCTTTTTCTCACACGACTATGATGTTTATGTTGTTTTCTGTCTATGTTAATGTCCCCGTCTGACCAACCTCCATCAGAATTAGAATCATGGCTTCTGTGCTCACTATGATAATAGTTTTTTTCACATGATTTTTCACCAAGGATTCCAATCTGTTTCCGATCATCATCTGCATGCCAATGCCAGCGAGTACCTTCTTGAACATCATCTTCATTGTCACTGCTTCTGCCAGAACAAGGAAGCAAGTGATCTATGTCCCTGGATTTCGATCTTGCGTGAAGCCTGGATAAAAATTTAGAAAACTATGAGCCCAGAATAAAGACTGATAATAGATTGACATGCATGCATGTCCCTGTAGAAAAATTGGGAAATAAAGCAAGAAGAGACTACTCTTCTCAATAATAATCTACAATGCAGACAGACTATAGAAAACCTTGAGTTTGCATACAACTCCAAAAGCACATAATTTTATAACCACAAAACTTAAGCTTCAAATAAAACCAATGGAAAATGCATTTAACAACATAAAAAGAATGTATTAAACACAAACTTCACAAATATACATCAATTATCCTAAAAAAATGGAAGATTTAACTGAAAATCTTAGGAAAACAAATATACAATCCTGGAATCATTCTTCATTGTACAAGCACATGGTAACAGTCGCAATTTTCCACTAAACCAGGTGTGCACGGATCGAAACTTTAGAATCCACAATTATCAATTGATTAATAAAATATAGATTATTAAGTACTATATTTTGATCCATTGCTAGAAGTAAGGGTATACCTGTCCGTATCAGCTGGTATTGTCTTGCCAGACATCCTCAGCTGCTCAAATTTTTCTTGTTCCATCTCTTTCTCATATGCAGATTCATCAGAACCACCAAATAAAGCAGCCATCTTTTTCACCCAATATCTAGGTGGTGGTTTATCCCAATCAGCCCATTCATAGTCCCCTCCCGGATTACGGAAACAGTGGATAAAATTGCAAGCCATTCCATGAGAACATGTCTGATGAGACAAGGACAACAAAAGTCAGCAATGTAACTAAACCAAAAAATAAAATATCATATACAAAAGAAAACTAGGCATCAAAGACCTGTTCATCGGTAGGCCTGGGCTTGGAAAATACCAGATTGTACAAAGGCCCAACTCACCCGACACAATTTTCTTCATAAATTAAGGCCCATGGCCCAGCCCATCAACAGGTCTACATCAAATCATAACAGAGATAACTATCTTTTTTGGGGGGAGTGTGAAAGTTCTGTTGTTACCTAAAACAAAATTGTGGGCCTTGTTCAAACTAAGAGAAGTACATGGGAAACCCCATAGTGACTGATAATAAGGAGTATATGACTATGTCAAATAGAACAAAGGTCAGTACACTGAACTGTACCTTAAGCCTTGACTTCATGTACTCCCCACATATGGCAACCTTCCATCTCATCACATTGACAAATTCACATTTTACCTGTCAAGAATCATGCAACGGATGCAAAAACCTCAAAACATACAGATCAATTCATAACCTTTAGTAAAGTTCAACATGATGAGAAACACAATTTTTAGTTGCCAACAAATATGCTAAGTAGTAAATTTGCAAGTCCAAACCACAAAAGTACTTAGTTTGATTTTGAATGATATGCAGTACCTGTCTGCCAGCAAAGTAGCGGCCATTGATGGAATGACAAGCAAGTACAGCTGAATCCAATGATTTATATTGCACATAGACATTCCCACGCAAGTGGAACGAACTATTTTTACAAACCTGCCATGGACATCAAATTTATCATTCTAAGGGATAAAAAAGAGAGGAGGAGAAGAAAAGGAAGAAGAGGAGAAAAAAAAAATTAATAAAAAAGGAGGCTTATAGTTATCTTGGTTCAGTTTAAACAGTTTTGAGAAAGAGATAGGAAACAGCTATATTTTTCTTTTGAAAGGTAGATTGCTAACCGCCTATTTGGCACTGTATGTGTCCACTTTGTCAATCCATGAACTTGAAATAACATGGTGTTTAAAGAAGCAAAAGAAAATAAACAAATTTCTCAATGGCAAAAGGAAAGGAGATTCTGAAGTAAGGGAGAAACATGCTGTGCCAACCATAGGCTAGTAAAAACAAAAGACCACAATTAGCAACCTTGAAATTGATTATTTCCCCATACTTCAAGAACTCTGTATGCACATCATCATAAAATTCTTCATAACAGCGCTCAACCTCTTCATCAGTATACTGAAAAGAGAAACATAAAACAAAATCAAAAGCAATTTTTCTATTATATAGATATGTAAATATATTGCATAAACAGAAACAAATGATGATTATTGCAACCATAGGCATTCAAGTAGCATAACAGAAGCAATCCTCTACAAAATAAAATTAACTGCTAAATACAAAATATAATTCAAGATTGTTCAGAAAAAAGCCAGGATAACTAGATAAGCAAAAGCAAAGTGCAAGATGACTTAAGTTATCAAGCCATCAGACTAACCAGATTATGAATCCCTAATTATTTCTGAATCATGATGCTACCAGTTTGATATTTCATACCATAATTTAAAATAATTTAGGATGACTTTACAATTTTTGCAGCCCTCATTATATATCATAAAGTAACAAATATGACGTATTCATTATTTTAGTTAAGAACATAAAATAAAAGTGAGCTCTTCAGCTTTTCATTTTCTTTGACACATTCTCTAGTCTGTAAAGTTTCAACTGCATACACATACAAATAGATTTTGCTGCCTTCATTTGGAATCCTTGAAAAGTAATAATTGTCATCAGGAACACGGCTCCGCTGTCCCCGCTATGCCCAACAAACTACTAATTGTTAAGGAGTCAAATTGGTGAAATCAACACCCTAATACAACTATCAAATAATTCCTAAGCCAAAAAAAAATCTCATATGTGAAATCTAAACCAGGACATTTTCTTTAGGATATGATAACAAAGAAAATCAAAATGGATAAAATCTCATTAATTACAACACATCATAAAAGCACAATTAGCACATTTCAGATCTAATATGAGATACAGGAAACAGGAGAATAGGAAAGGACAAAGACAATTATACAGGAGTAATACACTAGAAAAATTACATCATTGATATGAGTTAACAAAATTAAGATAAACAGGTAATACAGAATTCAGTGATAACCACTCCCATTCCAGCAAGTAGGATACAGAATAGCAAAAATCTTTTCTTCAACCAACTAAAGCCAAAACCATGGACCTCCATTGAAGTACATCTTGTGAGGAACCCCTGACTTAACTTATGTCAAGCACAACAATAAACTTACAGTAGAAAAAAAGGTGAAAAACACTATATGATCCAGGATAAAAATGAATACATGATATGATATCAACTGCTAAAAGAATGACAAAGGATGCAAAAGTTCCAAATAGTGCCAAAGATAGAATACTAAGAATAAGATTTTAACCCATTGTAAATTTAAAAAACAGACCACATGTGACTTGAGCCAATACATGAGGCATTTGTAGTGATTTAGCTACTAAAACATGTCATCACAAAAATAAGGAAAGTAGAATTTTAAGTTGGTTAAAAACCTTATGAGGGTATGCAGCAGTATATTGAAGACATGTTGTAATGTCAACATTAAGCTCCATGTCATTAAAAAGCATGATCAAGAGGGCAAGAAGTCTTATAATGAAGCATGTTATTAATGATATGATGCCTAATCTTTCAGCTCAACTTAGATTATTAAAAAATTGAGAACTCCCAAGTTTGTTGATAGAATAGTTCATGGCAGCAAAAGATGACTGCTGATGTCCTCATATACAGATCCTTTATTAAAAATTTAAGTATCTTTCCTAGAGGCGTAAGATTATTTAAGATAATCCAATTTTTCCCACAGACAAACAAAAATAAAAGAATATGTTTTCAACGATCCTGCCACATCACAGAAGTTTGCAAGATTTGATATTAGGATACAAGACACATGAAGGCAGCATTTAACAGACCTCAAGCCCCTCATCTTGCTCCCAAGCAAGGCCAGGACCAGTATACATGTTCTTCATTAGTAGCGTACATGCTTTATCAGGATAAAAATGAACTCTGCTACAACGCTGACCAAACCGACAAGCCCCTGTCTTTAAATGGAAAGGACAATGAGCCTTATCCTGTCACAAATACAACTGAGAGATTAGAAATAATGATCCTCTGTAACATTGAAGGAAGCCAAATGTCAATTCATAAGAAACAATAGCATTGATCAAGGTTACTGCAATAAATTGACCACCTGTTCAGTTCCAAAATTAGGTACTTGTTGAGCAACATTGTCAAGTATCTGTTCTGCTGAAGCCATTGATGCATTTTGGTGCTCAGCAAAAGCTTCAGATTGTGGAGGAAGAGGATTTGATGTAGATCTATCAGAATTCTGAAAAGCAAATGATAGGATCAGCAAATAAATATTTCTGCCACAAGCAAAACAAAAGAGGAAATAAAGCTAAAAGTACAAATATTAGAATCTAAGCTGAAGATAGAACTTGTTTCACCTCTTTCCTACTCTGTTGATCTGCATTATTCTTTGGAACCTTCACCCTTTTCTTCCGAACAATTATCTCATTTCCTTGCCAGATAATTTCTGCAGGCCCCTCTTCTACATATTCCCAATCATCATCCTCATTACATTCATTCTCCTTTTCAACCTGCCACATAGAGAAGTATTTTAGTAGAAAATATACATCATAACACCAAAATGCTCACATTCCATTATTTTTCTCACTTGTTATAGGTACAAAACACAAAAGGTTATAGTATTCAACAAGAGAGTTTATCACACATAAAACCCAGGGAAAGAGCTATTTTTTTCCTGCTTTCCAGAACTTTCCTGACAACAAAGCATAGCTCAAACAAAATCTCTGAAATCCCAGGGTTCAATCCACAAGGTAAAAGAGCATGTAAAACAATAGTGAAAAGATAGATTATGATGCTCCTAGATTAACAACTCTACTCTATTCCCTTTTACCCACAGTCATCCCAACTTTTATCAGTAATGACTAATGATATAGCAAGTGTAAAATTTGTTCAGAATATTAAAATGAATTCTGTTGACAATATGTTCTCCCTTTGTGCCACATTCACTCAGCAGTCAATGAATATTATCAGCTGATTCATATCAGATATTAAGGTTAAGATGCAATGTATTGCACACATAATGGCCATTATTGGCTAAGAAAACAGTAGGATGCCCCTAAATCTGTATTTTTGGCTAATATGCATCAATTTACTGCTGCTTCCAGCAGGCTTCTTCTCCAGTAATGTTGCTTTTTTTAAGGCAAACTGACGAGTACAAACAGTCACAACCATTACTTTTACCATGGCACCACAATTGCAACTGAATCCACATTTCAAAACATGACTTCAAACCAAAAGTCCAAACATGACGGTTGAAAATAATTTTCAACATCAATCCTTCTCCAATGAATTCTCATCAATCAAACAGATGCCAAAAATACAATGCAACCAAACAAATGTAATTAACAGATAATACAATTACTACAAATTCTCAGCCACCAAACACTAAATAAAATTCACAAGAAACTAAGAACAATTCATATACATATATTAATTACCTGCAATCTCTTAACCTCTTCTTCTTCTTCCAAAGCCTTTCTCCTTTCCTCTTCTTCTTCCTCTTCCTTTCTCTTCCTCTCCATCTCTTCAAGCCACTTCCTCTCTCTCTCCTCAAATTCCTTCCTCTCCCGCTCCATCCTTAGCTTCTCCTCTTCCTCCATCTCCCTTGCTCTTCTCTGCTCCTCTGGATCGTTCAGTTTCTTCTCCTCGTTTTCTATCTCTTTTTTCGCCATCTCTCTCCTAACTTGCTTCCTCTTCATCTTCTTCCTCTCCTTCCTCTTCTCCTTCCTGCTCATCGCCGCCGATTTCTCTACTTCTCCGCCTTCTTCTTCTTCCTCTTCTGCTTCAATAATCGGTTCTTCCATCGTTTATTTGTTTCCACGACATCTACTGGTATATTTTTCCGGTAATACTGTTAGCTAGGGTTCCTTTTAAATTGGATATTTTGATGAAGACGATCAGTTCGTGTGTTTGTAGAGTAGAAGATGATTCTCGAATTTTTTGTGCCTGCTTGAACTTTGTTTCCTTTCGATAATTCCATGTTAATGTGACAAACGACGTCGTAGTACTTGGTACACCAAGTCCTAAAATGACTTGTCGTTTATGTTGTCAGTGAACGACAAAGGATCTTAAAAAAAAAAACAAACAAATAACGTCGTTTCCCCTCAGAAAAAGAAAATGATAAATGTTTAAATAAACGACACAAGCGGTATCGTTTTTTTTTTTTTTTTTTTTTTTTTTTGCTCTTTCGATACAGCTTACCAGCACCTTTTTCAAATCCCTCAAAAAAATATATATATTGGGTTACAGCAGTTTAGAAAAATAAAAAGAGGAGAAAATATATCATTCTATATATTGAAATTGTTTCAAAAATTTTATAATTGAAATTGTTATGAATAATTGATTAAAAATAAAATGAGTTAAAAATTAGTGGCAATTAGGTCATTAATTTTTTACTAAATTAGTTGGTGGCAATTAAGTCAACGTTAATTTAGACCAAATTGGTTGATGAATGTCTATAAAAAGCATTGAGAGGAAGATAAAAATATATAGTACAAAAAGAAAAAAAATTCCTTATATTTAGAAAATTTCAAATAATTTGAGGAAAATTCTCTTGGGTTTATTTAGAATTTCTGAGTGTGAGAAAAATATTGTGAGTATATGTGGTTGTAACAATTTTCACATAGTAAATATTTTTCTCTTATTATCTTTGGCAACACCGTGATTTTTTCTCCTATTTTTAGAAGTTTCAACCTAAATTTTTTGTATTATCATTCTTTCATTTTTTTTTTTATATTATTACATAATTGTAATTTGAAGGAAATTAAATTAAAAAGATTCAAATTTCCCAATGACATATACACTTACGACTTATCATTATATCATATATTATACCTAAATGTGTTAAAAATATGTAATTTTAATATTGGGGCAAATTGGATAGTAGGAATGGGAGCAAGTAAATTTAAACCCATCTCTCCTCCAATTTCATTAGTAGGAAGGAGATGCTAGGAGCAGGACCTAAATTCTCCATGGGTGAGAGTCAAATTTCCAATTCTATTTCGGCAAAATGTATTTTGGAGTCCATGAATTTTTCATGATTTGCTTATTAAGTCTCTAAAAATTAATTTATTTATATTGAGCCCTTCAATTTTTATTTTTACACTCATTAAATGATTACTTGACGACTAGAATTCTTATAATAATTTGAGAAAGACATGTATCATGACTATTATAAAACGTGACTAGAATTCTTAATGCTGACTAATAATTTAATTAAAAAATACTTCAAAAATAAATTTAATGAAAAAAAAGAAAACATAAAAAATAAATTTAATAACAAAAAAAACAATGGAACATAACATCAAAACAAGCTCAACAAATCTAATAACAAAAAACTCACTCAAATTAAAAGAATTCTAAATTAGAACTCACCCAAATTGAAGTAAGATTTTGATTACCTTTTGTTTTTCATAGTTGAAAATTTTTCAGAAATTAAAGGTTATTTTTATGTTTTCTTTTTTTTATATATATATTAATTTTTTAAAGTATTTTTTAGTCAAATTCTTAGTTAGTACTAATAATCTTAATCACGTTTTGTAACAATCATCACACGTTTTTAACGTGCGTGTTCCTCAACTTCCATAATAGTGGCCAAATAATTTTATAATATGTGTAAAAATAAAAATTAAAAGATTTAATATAAATAAATAAAATTTTAGGATCTCAATAAAAGAAAAATCAACAAAATTTCAAAGCTCCAAAACACGTTTTGCATTCTATTTTAGCCAGCTAAAATTTAAGTATGTCGTAACGATAAGTGTATATTTTTTTGGATAATAGATTTAGGATCGATCCTCTCTTTTTAATGGTAAAAAAATAATAATAATAATAAAGTATGCCATCATGTCTTTGGCCAGGTGGTATGTGCCTTGAGCCCCTGAGCCTTGAGGCACATTAGCACGGCTGCTCTAGCAATGTTTGTCCAACAAGGTGCCTGCTAGGGTTACTTGAAAAAAACTCAAGTAATCTTCACTTGTGTTTTTTAAAACTATGTTGTCACCGGTTACCTGCTAAATTGGTAAAATGCTTATTTAACCTTCTAAACGGCAGAGAGAGGAGAGAGAAATTCCCTTTCTAGCCAAACTCCTTCCTCTCAAAATTAAAGAAGAAGAAGATGGCTGGAGGAGTAATTGTGGATGAGAAATTTTGCTTCAAAGAGGAAACTGACCTCACCGTCCATAAAACTTCCATCTTCTTCCCCGGCAATGGTTTCCTTGTCTGCGATCCCACTGGCCAACTCATTTTTCAAGAGCCAAATGCTTATCTTTCAGCCATGTTCATCCTCTCTTTACCCTCAGTTCACACTGAGCTATCAATTTTCCCGCCACTGCACCTACTTCCCTTCAATTCCAATCGTTTCAGTTCCAAAACAGAACTTCTATGCTCGAGCCGGCGCTTCACTCTTTGGTGCTAAACAGAATCGTGCTCAGAGAAGGACCACCCAAAATGTCCAGAGAGAGATTGAAGAAGAGCAAGAGATTGCTGATGATTATTATGATGATGATGGTGGTGATGGTGAAAATGAATTTTAGTCTCAGAGTAGATTTAGGGGGAGGGAAGAATAAGAGAAGGATTATGATAGAGACCCTGAATTCGCTGAAATTCTTGGGAGTTGTCTCAATGATCCACAAAAAGCTCAATCTAAAGTAAGCTAATTTCTTCTTTTAATTTGTTAGTTAATTTGTGGGTTTTAGTTTGATTTTTTATATTTGTGTTCAATGATTCAATAGATTAGTGCTTTTGATTTCGGTTACTATGTTA
>CATKHJ010014744.1:0-52899 GCA_949750685.1 Vernicia montana | reverse complement strand
TTTTAATTTTTTTTTTTATTTTGGGGCCTTTGAAATAATGCAACATTTTATTGTATGTCTTCATTGCCCCGTGCTTCATAATTTTGATGCAAAGTTTTTTGTTTAATTTTATTTTTAATTGA
Organism: Vernicia montana; assembly: GCA_949750685.1. Classification (NCBI taxonomy): domain Eukaryota; kingdom Viridiplantae; phylum Streptophyta; class Magnoliopsida; order Malpighiales; family Euphorbiaceae; genus Vernicia; species Vernicia montana. Next base: position 52,777 of record CATKHJ010014744.1, on the reverse strand, counting down.
TTATCACATTATTCTTGGCTTAGGCACTACGGGGATTGTGGATTACACAAACTATGAAGACATGAAGCAAGCAGTAAGTAATCTTTTGTTTTCCATGGTCTGATTAACTTTGGCCTGATAATTTTATATATTTTCTTTTCAGATCAAGAAACTTGATGACTCCGAGTTTCGAAATGCATTTTCCCGGGCATATGTTCGTGTATGATAGGGATCTCTCTCTCTGTTTCTTGCACATGCAGATTCATTCATGTGTATGCATATATATATATATGTGTGTGCTTGTGTTTGTAGCATTATATAATAATAATAATTTGACCTATAGGTGAGGGAATATGATTCAAAGCGGGACTACTCTAGGAGCCCTAGTCGCGGTCGATCTCATTCAAGAGGCCGTAGTGGTAGCCGGAGTCGCAGCCGTAGCCGTGGCCGAAGTTCTAGTCGGAGCAGGAGCCGGAGGTTTGTATTATTCTAGACTTACAGTAGTAATTGGTTGGAGTTGTGATTTTTCATTGACATTGTCATGTAATGCAGCAAATCTCCTAAAACCAAATCTTCACGCCGCTTGCCTGCTAGGTCAAGGTCCAGATCTGCTTCTCGCTCTCGCTCTCACTCTGGATCAAAGCCACGTTCTTTGTCAAGGTATTCTTACATGTCTGGTTCATTGTGTAATTTCGGCATTTATACATTGAATTGTTTTTATATTGGCATGGATGATATGCATGCTGACTCCTCCTGTGTGTATATTGCCATCTTTCTGTACTGGAAGCATATACAGAGATGTATCTTTCAGTTAGTTTTCGGTATTTACGAATTATCTGGCCTATTTTTAGGTCAATTTTTTTGTTGGGTTGAAGAATTACTGGTTTCTAAACAGAAATAGTGCTTGTCTTGCAACCCAAACCCACTTGGTAAATACTCGGTTGAAGCAATATATAGCATAGCTTTCTCATAGATCAATAACTGTCTGCTTATTTGTTACAAAACCTGAAAGGGGCATCAGTCCATCATATGTAATTAGTTTTTCAAGCTACAATAGCGTGCATTGAAGATGCTTTTTTTTTTTTTTTTTTTTTTTAAAATATATAATGTGCCTAAATAAGAATCTTTTTAATTTATAGTTGACCCCCCCTCCCCAAAAACAAAAAGTGGTTTTTATGCCTCATAGCTTTCACCTAAAGCCAGTAATATACATTGATTATTACCTCATTAACTGTCTCTTCTACTCATCCTAAATAGAAGGATCATTTGTAATAATGACAACTAGTGGGATTCAAAATTCTTCCTGAGTTTGTGATGAGCGAAATTCTGCCTTGTACTTTTCGTTGTTTGTTTGATTTAATGGATGGGGTAATTGAAAAAGCAATTTCGGACTGTCAAAACGTTTTCATTCTCCTTCTTTTTGTTGTATGAAAATTGTCTTGTTTGATACATGCAGTGAACTGGGGATTGGATAATAGGATCTTGATGGGATATGGTTCAGTTCCTGCATCTTTTTGGGTTGTGGAGGTATGCTGTTTTTCATATGGGCAGCTTTGGAAACCTTCATGGTGTCTTGTATCTAATATATTTAGCATTATAAATGTCCATGGGTGCTAGATTGGGACAATGGAGATTATGGATTGCAATAGTAAAGCTGGATTTCAGTGAACTAACTGCTAGTGGATCTGGATGTCACCAGCAATGAGCGGTAGAAACTATGTCATTTTCATTTTCTACTCCAACTGCCAAGCTAATAGGACCTGCTAGCTGGACTCACTGTGGATTTTGTGGTACAGTAGGGAAGCATGCTTCTTTTCTGTCCAATGGCGTCTTGAAAACACATTATGCTTTTTAGTTAACATATATATATATATATTTTATTTAGTTAGGTGTTTTGTTTGGGTGGGAATTTTATGATTTTTTTTTTGGTTTTCTCTTGAGTTGCTAAAGATTTATGGCTCTTCCGTTTATCTCTTTTGAATTTGGTAACTCTGACGTGGAAGAGGCATCAAGGCTCTTGGATGAGAGTTGTTAAAAGGAACGTGTGGATTTTAAATTTGGGTTGTTTCTGGAACTTTTGCAGATCGCGCTCAAGATCAAGATCTCCACTTCCATCTGTAAGTCATTTACCATGTAGCTTTTAGGCAAAATTTTCAAATGTCATGGAATCTGTTTTTGTTGGATCCTGGTCCTGGCAAATTTTCATGGCCAAGCTGGCTTGACAATGGACTTGGGTTCCTTAATAAATTAAGGCCAGGAATGACCGATATTTCTTGTTTTAAGCATTTGAATGCACTCAAGAAAATTACTAATATTTCTTGTTTTGGTTGTGTCATTTTATATTTCTCAATTTATAATTGTTAATTCTCATGGGGCTTGCTGGTGAATGGACTCATTCTCTTTTGCAAGCTTTAAACATTGGAGTTTAGGCCCTGCCATGCTATGTATGATATTTTTGTTAACATGCTCTGCAGCGTCAGAAACGTACGAGTAAAAGTCCAAAAAAACGGAGTGTTAGCCGGAGCCCAAGCCGTAGCAGAAGCAGGAGCAAGAGCTTATCTCGGTCTCATTCTTGTGCACAATTATTTTATTCTTAGTTATGATTTTTATTTCAATGTTAGTTTTAGGGCCTAGAATTTGTTGGTGATATCTTAATGGTTTTCTGATCGCTGGATCCTCCATTGTAGTACTTGTTCTGACTTATGTGAAATATTTTTGACAGGTGATGCGATTGTGGTTCATCCGTTGTCATGAAGCTTCAATGATAAATTGTGGATGTCATGGTTTCTTGAGAGTCAAGTTCTGGACAACATTTTTTATTTTGCTAGACTATTGGGATTCTAGTGCCTTGCACAATTGTAGGCTTGAGTATTGATTGTGTTTTAAATTGATAGATATTTATTTTGATGGATTTGTGGCTATAGCTGATTGATATTCTGGTTATTATTCTTAATTGATAGAAAGATGATTTGGTTGCATGGTAGGTAGCACAGAAAATTAGATGGTTATGCTTGTCACGACCTTATATGGGTGCGGTTGGATTGGGATTGTTCTTAGGGGTTAAAAAATGCTTTTAAAATTTTTTTATTTAATTGCTTTTTCAAATTTGCTTCTGGAAAAAATATTAATTTATCAGTTGGGAAAAAACAGTTTTAAGAATAATATAAATTTTTTTTGTAAAATAACGCATTTAGGAAACTCAGCTCCAAACAGGGTTTATATGTGTGTTAAGTTTATGTTGGATTGTGTTGAAAATGTTTTCAGGAAAGTTGATGGGGTGTGTGGGTGTGGGTGAACTTGATGGGCTAAGGTGTTGAAAGTCACAGTTAGGGGTGCATGTATTGAAAAACAAGCGTGAGTAGTGAAGGTAAGATCTGGAAGCTCCTCTTAGTCACAGAAATAGCAAGTGATGAGAAAATCCTAGTTGTCACGCTTTGAGCACGTGATTGCAAACCCCATGTGTCGGTCATGATGCTTAAGGTGGCGTGTAGTTGTCGGCAATTTGTGGTGAGACTACGGATCATCCACTAATTGACCAGAGACAGAGACAATGGGTGCAATGCTCAATAGCATCCTTTTTCACTGAATCGCCTTCAGTTCTTCCACATGAATGAATAGTAAACAAGTATGCTTTTTATTTTTATTTTTATTTTTTTAGGTTATTTGGTCGTGACTTTCAATACTGGATAATCTAATTAAAGCGGATTATAAACTCGAATGATGGATTCAATTTTAGTGGTTATAAGGATAAGGATACGTGCCGAGTTGTATGAATCATGGACTAATGACGTAATTTGTGCCTGATTTTAGCTCATTAAGTGGGTTGGCAAGGGTTTGTCAAATCTTAGGAAAGATACGTAACGTGACCAGAAACGCCTTACGAAAAAGGAAAAGAGGCGGTAGAATAGTCGTAAAAATTCCAAAAACGCCAATCACCAACTCTAGTTCAGTGGCTCTTCTCTTTCCTCCCCTCCCCTGGTAGCCACTCATTCCAATTCCCCTCTGTTGCCCTTCTTATATAAAATATCAATTTCTTATAAAATATCAAAAACATCTCTTCCCCAACTTTACTTTCTACAAAGAATATTTTGGATACAGAAAAAAAAAAAAAAAAAAAAAATGACAGATACCAGCATGTTCTCAAAGCTATCCGACGACGTCGTTCTCAACATATTCTTCAAGCTCGAAGATGATCCCCGCAACTTGGCTCGCCTTGCTTGTGTCTGCACCAAGTTCTCCTCTCTCATTCGCAACATCTGCTGGAAGGCTAAATGCAACAAAACCATTCCTGCTGTTGTCACCGATCTCTTATCCGCCTCTGATGCTTCTGTTCCCGGCGGCTGGTCTGCCCTCCACAAGCTCTCCGTTTGTTGCCCTGGTCTCTTACACGCCGGCGTTCTTCTCGAACACTCTGATTTTGGTCTCGAACGTGATGTCGGCCCTGATGATAATTACCATAAATTAGCCTCTTCTCAATCCAAAACGCCAACGCCAACGCCAACGCCAACGCCAACGCCAACGCCAACGCCAACATCGTCTTCTGATGGTAATTCGGAAAATTGTGATTGCTCTTGGTCGTTATTTGATGATCTCTATTATGATACTGTATATGATGTTTCTGAATCACAAGATTGTACCGCCGATGTGGGTGAAACTGTTAACGATGATAAGACTGTTGTTAAGGCGGGTGGAAAATTCTCTGTTTGTAAGAGGAGGAAAATCTCTAGATCTTTGAGGTCCCATTTGGCGTCTGGTGTATGGAATTTGAGCCGTGAACAAGGGAATAAGCTATTAGCTAGCCGCTTTCGAGAGGATTCCTTGTACATTTGTGATTGGCCTGGCTGCATTCACATTGAAGAGAAACGGAGTTACATGCTATTCAGAGGGATTTTCAAGAATTTTAAGCGATCAAGGGTCTGGAGGGCGATTAATTATGGGAATAGGAGCAAGATTGATCTCAAGTGTGCCTTCTGTGGCTGCAAGGAGACCTGGGATCTGCACTCTTCATTTTGTTTGAGGAGGTTCTTCGGTTACCATGAAGATGGTGAGCCAGTTGTTCGAGCTTATGTTTGTGAGAATGGCCATGTCTCTGGGGCTTGGACCGAATTTCCATTATACACTTGAATGACACTTCTTTTATGGGTATAGTAACAGCTTTATTGCTTGTTTTAGTTGATATTTTATATTTGGACTGTGAATTGGTAATTGTTTTTATGCTTCTGTGATTCTTAACTATGGTATTGTCGTCGCCAACTTGTTTAATTGCTTCGTACTTCTAATATAATTATATTTTGGATATGGTCTCTTCAATTTTCCACGTCTGTGAAGGTTTGAGTTTTTCTTTGTATTTTACCAATTCAATCTTTCTTTGCATTGTTCCAATCGAGTATGAGGTTAGTGGGCTAGTTAAACTGCCATTCTTTTTCTTTATTTTTGTTATTCCTTGGTTTGATGGAGAACTAAGAATAGATTAAGCTTGCAAGTGCATTTTCATGGTAATAATTGTCCAATGAGGTAGTCAATGGAGTATAGCTATGTGACCTGAAATCTCACTACTAATGCCATTGAATTAGGAGGGAGATGGTTTCTCCTGAAGAAATCTACTAATGGCAGCATTTTGAATCTGGAGTAAATATGATATTTACAGTTCATCTTGAGATTTTTTATGCAAGAATCCATGACTATGCTGGAAAATGGTTGTAGAGGAGGTTTGTGAACTGTGTGCTTATCATTATGTAACATTCTATTGATTAATGTGTCTCATTACAGTTTGACTAGTTTGCATGACATCCTCTCACAAGCCAAATCAAGGTTTGTTGAACTTTGTTGTTTGTACGGAACAGGATTGTAAAATCTTCAATTCTTTTAGCTTCTTGCCTGTTAAGAACTACTGATGGAGAATTAATTAAGTGGATGTGAAGCTATATTGGAGGCTTTTTTGAAGTGACGAGTCTTGGAAATCTAACTGAATGAGATTGAAACTTTGTTCTAAACGTTTTGAGTGTGGTGAAATTTAACTCCCAATTTTTGGAACCTTAAGAGTTGAGAAGTGTTATAACAATAGGATGTTTTCTTGAAGCTAAATGGCTAGCACCTTGTAATTGTATATAGTTGGTTTTGTTGGTGATCAATTCTACTTACTGACGCTGTGATCTACTAGAGAACCTGAAGTTGCTTGTCATCAGTTTGTGGGATATATTTGGAACAAAGCATGATCTATTTGTCTCCTTGTTTGAAGTACTTAAAAATATCAAGTATGATTATGATTTAATTGGCTTTGCAGCTATGAATTATTTGCTACATGTCAGGCTGCAAACGACAAATTGGGATGATTGAGTTTCAGAATTATCAATATATGTTTTGCAGGAGGCAGTAATGGTCCCTACAAACAGTATGCTCTACTAAGCATCATATACCAGATAAAGAGATCAAAGTTCCTTGATATTTAATGGAATCTGGCTGGGTGTTCTCTTTGAAATCGAAAATTGTACCCAAGCATGTGTCAAGGGCACAAATTGTTTTTTGGAACAGATATTAGAGGATGATAATGACTGAATCTACTAATATTTTCTCTTAATAGTAGACTTATAGTTCCATAATATGTTTGGATGTGTTGTAAATTGTCTTATTTAGTTCTATGTAATCCACAAGCTCAGAGATAAAAGGTAATTCCCTTCAATGTGAGTTCTGAGTTTGTAGTGTTGTAGTTAACTGGTTCTCTAATTATCACAAATGTTAATTTTGTAAACTGTCTTCATTTCTTAAAACTCTCTCTGCTAGGATTTATTCCTCTTGCTCCCACCGCTTAGGTTGCTTCCTTGGGTTCCCCCGGCAGCTACGGCTATCGGCGGGGAAACCCATTTTCTTTGGTCTTTGTTTGTCATTTCTTTCCTTTAGCTATCAATAAGGTTGTCTTTTGAGTTATGTGTGCTAAGCTGACTTCTCATTTTTTAGATTTTGTAGTTATGTCGATGTTTTTGTCAAACGGCGGTGCTGCTGTTCTACTCTACAGCCAAGTCCGGCTCTCAATCCTTCATCTTTTCCTTGGGTGTTTGTGGAAGGAAGGAAGTAGGGGGAGGGGGAAGAGTTGGTTGGCGAGGGTGGTACAGATTTGGGCTTTGGCTTGTGTATTTTTGCAGTTTATGTAATTGCCCTTGTTCATGAAGCCACCCCTTTCTGGCCATGGTTGATTTGGAGGCAGAAAGTCTGGATGAGCGTGCTTGATCTGGATCCTTAGTGGTGGATTGACTTGAAGCTCCGAAAGTGCAAGGTGTTGCGGGGAGACTCATATTCATTCCTTTGGTATTCTGAAGTGGCCTGCTATCTTTTAAGACCATCGATAGCTTGCTCTTCTAGGCAAGCGGTGCTAGGGTTCGTTGTTTCGATAGTGGGATTTAGTAGAGAGGATGAAGATCAAGAGTATTACTGTAAATTCCTTGGCCAATGGGCTGTTTATTTTTTGGGCTTTCTGTCCAAAGTTGAAAACCCTTTGATGAGTGTTTTTTTTAGGTCTATTTGTAATCCCTTGATTTGGTTTCCTCCTATTGTATTCTTACTCTATTGTATTTTTATGGGCTTAAAGCCCAATTAATATTAACAACTAATCTCTTTTTTGGGGGGAAATATATATATATATATATATATATATATATATATATATATATATCACAAATGTTTGATAGTAATGATTCTTTAAATTGTGAATTTGTGTCGGTTAATAAATTGCAAGATTAGCAAAGCATGAAGAGCTGCTGGTTTCTTTACAAATCTGCCGGGAAATGAAACATAGAACAATATGGTGGCTTTGATCAAACATAGTACAATAGCATGCACTTACTGGAATAAAAATAAATTACTTTTTTCTTTTATTTTTATTTATTGTTTTTTATTATTTTATAAAAATTAATAAATAATTAATTACATTAAATTTTAAGAATAAGATGATTAAATTACTCTTATTAATTATATAGTAATGAATAATATGTGCATTAATTATATAAAATAGGTGACAAGGATATAATTGAAAAAAAAATTAAAGTCTTATTAATTTCTTAAAATAATAAATATTTTGAAAAAAAAAAATATTTAAAAAACGCCAGATAAAATGGAGGAGTATTTGTTTACTGACTAATAATTGGAAAGCATCACTATCTTTAATCCTTCCATATGCACTAATAATTTCACTGCATTTCAGTCCACTTTCTGAATGCATGTGGCCCTGTCCAGCCCAAGCCTGTTAAACTGTGGGTTTGGGGCTGGATCAAGAATCAAAGATACCAGCCCAATTCTCAACTAAATACCCAATCAAGCAATAGACATGGATCAAAACTCAAGAGTCCAAAAGCAGATCCGAAACGGATTTTGTTGTTGTTTTGGGTTCGTTGTTGGACAAGCAACAACCTCGGTCAATCCAACTTGTTCTAGAGATTATTGCACTCTTCGCCGCACTCCATTCTTTTTCTTCTTCGAAACTTCACTACAACGAACCAACTGTTAGCATCACTTGTCTGAAACGAAAATCACAATTCATCACAAACAACAACGAAAACGAGCTAAGTACGAGAAACTAGAAAACATAGAAGCAAAAAACAAACATGTTTGGTGTTGTCTTCCCCAATCGGAGTTTCCCAATGGACATCTCCGCCTTTTCCCAAATCGATACCTTTCACTGGATTCTTGACATGAACACTTTCGTCGGTAAACCTTAACTTCTCTATTTCCTTTTCTTCTTTATTATATTACAAATCTCTTATTTTACCTTATTCGCTGATTGATTCTAACTTGCGCAGGTGAGGCGTACGATCAAATTCGCGAAGTTTGCATATTTCTCTTAAATAACTTTACTCTTCCACCGGATAAAGCCCTAGCTGTTTACATTCAATCTCCTGGTTCACCTTTCCAATTCTGCGGCGCTGTCACTCTAGCACGCCCCTCCGCTGTTCTTTCCCTCAATTGGCCGGAGCCCGGTGGTCAAATGCAACTAACGGCGCCGGATTCTGCTCCTTTGACCGCTAAAATAGGGGTTTCGGTTGAGGATTTGGCATCGCTACCGTCGTTGGATGTGGTTGCGGAGAAAAGAATCGAACGGCTTGCTATGAAAGTCGGGGAGAATTTGTTTAATTATATGCAGTCGTTTTGTGGTGTTGATGGAAGCAAATTGATTGTACCTATGGATATTTTGGACCGCTGGTTTAAGAAGTTTCAGGAGAGGGCTAAGCGTGACCCTGAGTATTTGAAAGGCTTCGATTTGTAATCTTTAAAATTTCAAGGTATTTTCCCACTTTTTCTCTTTTAAATGCCCTTCAAATTAGGGTTTCTTTTGATTTGTGTTTTATTTTTGGAATATTTAATGAGGAAGAAATTAGAATAGCCGTATTTTGGAATGCTTTCAAATGTTGTTGTTGGACTTGAACTTCATGATAATATATGTAATTTAGTGACTTTCAAGATTGGTGATTCTGCCATAAGTGGGCCTGAGTTCTTTCTCTCTATTTCTTCATTTCTATGATGTACTGCAGCTGCCATAAATTTTCCAGGCTAAATCAATTTGACAGTTCAAAATTTCATATGTACAAGTCTAGTGTAAGTACTAATATTGGCCAATTATGGACCCGAAGTGTGCCTAGGAGGCAGTACTTGTGGGCTAGTTTACTTATTCAGCACTATTTTTTTTTTTTGCATGAAGTGGTGTTTTATAGAATCAAAACCGAAATCTTTGTTGCAGCCTCGTGCATTTTTACAATGCACTATGCATTGACCTCAGAGTTACCATTGTTTCCAGGCTATTGCCTCCTATCTACCATTTCACTTTAAGCGAAAGGGATCGTAGTGAGCTTAAAGGGGGGGACTTCACTTTGTATTTTTTACCATATAAAGGTGTACCTTTTAGGCTACAAATGAAGCTGCTCTTAGCTTCTTCGATAATGCATGCTGGATGCATATGGTAGTGTTGTAATGGTCGTCTGTTTCTGCAGGCTTGCTCCTGCATACCAGGATTGAGCTCTCATTAGTCATTACCAATCAGCAAAGATAATTTGATAGATTTTACATTCTCAGCCCAATTATAGAGTTACGCTGCATAATTCTAGCAAGTTGGCATTGAAGCTTGATTCAACCTTAATACCAATCTAGTTGTGGTTGACACGATTGAATCTTTTCCTTCTATGTCCCTTGATTCAGGTTTATATCTATAGAAAGGTCTAGTGTTACTAAATTCTTCTTTATTACTTCATCTTGTATAATTTTAGGCCTCCCCACCATCTTCCGTGCTCTTATGACTTTTTTATGCTTGACCTTCATATTCATGCATTTGCCAGTCTTCAATGGATATTTGTTTGAAGCTTTATCATATGGACGACATGACAAAATTTTGCACCGACTACTCTGTACTATAATCCTTCTCTTTTATTTAGGCCTGAGACTAACTACATCTGACCCAAACTCAATCAAGAAAGTGCTGGAACAAGGTATAATAAACTCTCTCTGGCAATCGGAGATTCAAAGGACATTCCAAAATTAAGATGCTAAACTGGTGATTGTTAATAGGCTAAGGCTAAGGCTAAATTTTCTTGGCATAAAAAATAAAGAGTACCATGTCCTAACTTTTGTGATAGATAAGGATAGAAGTTACATGTGAAAAGAATGAGGAATTTGCTTGTTATATATTGAATTCTAATATTTCTGAAAAGCTAAGCCATATTTTAGAGTCAATTGTTTGATAATATTTATGTCCATGTAGCGTTCTACCTATTAATGTGCCTCTTTATAACTTCAGCAATTAGCAGGGAGTCCTGCTCCTGCTCAGTTACTTTCAGACTACTGAATTTATAACCCAAAGATCAATCAAGCTAGAATGAGATGTGTTGAACTTTTCTTTTTTTGGGTACAGTGACAGGATGTGCAATCCATGAATTCATTTGCTCCTTGCCTGTTAGATCAAAAACGGGTGCTGAAAAATGTATTTTATATGGATATCAAGAAGTGAATTTCATGGACACTGTTCTGAGGTGGCGTGTCTGTGAGTATAACTTATTATAAGAGACTGGAACTTTGATCTTTTTAATGCCTAATGTTTCATGGCTTTGGACCTTCATTTTCAACTTCTTAGATCTTTCTATCTCAAGAACAAGTTAGTGAAAGGGGGAAAGAAATCTTCTGCGAGTATGATTCTGAACTGCAGAAGAAAGGAGAAGTCTTTGATTAAGCTTAAACAGGTGTTGAAATGTAATTAGATCTTTGATTCCAAGAACAATTTTTTTTTTTTTAATTTAAATTAAAAGTGCCTCAATTTTTGGGATTTGAGTGATTTTTTTTGGGTTATAAATTATATGAATTTTTTCTCATAAGATAAAAAAAAAATGAATTTTCTGGGGATTTTCTTTATGTACATAATTTTGTTGGGGGAGTTTGTATTCTTCGAGTGATTGACTATTAAAATGATATTACATAACAACTTTATTTGCGGCTACATGAATTATTTCAATTTAAAAGCAAAAATTCATTTCACGTGATGCACTATTCGTTCTTTTTCTTCATAAATATCAAGTCTGTTATTTAAAACAATATTAGTTAAAAAGAAAAGAAAAGCCTTTCTTTCATTCAAATTATGCCGATTAAAGAAAGTTCATTAAAATTTTTTTGAGCTCAACAGACAAACATAAAAATTGAGAGAAATAGAGTTAACTAATAGTGCAAGTGAATCAAGTCAGGTTGGTAAGTGTTGAGCTTAAATTTGGGTTTGATAGAATATTTAATTTTATTTGAACCCAATTTAAACAAATGAAAATTAGTATTTAATAAATATTATATGTAATATAAAACATATTTTAAATTATATAAAACTTAAATACTCAATTATACGCATGAGTAGCACTTTATTATATTCGGTCCTGGAGCTATTTGCATTTAGCTCAATTCGATAAAATGAATCGAGTTTAAATATTTTTATAAATAGAGCTGAAAAATTAAGAAATAATTGGACGTGCGGTTGGTGAAGGACTCCACCAGCGGCTTAAGGATGTGTCGTTTTTAACTGGTGGGCCACTGGAGATGTAGCAGTTTACCAATATCACAAGTACAAGGTGAATTGAACAATTTGTAACTCTAATTTGAATCACAAGAAGCTATATTTTGTTTTTAAAACATGGTCGAGTTGTTAATAGTTTCGTTAGTATATGATCAAAACTGAGTTGGATGCATACGAGTTTTCTAGCTCATGGTCAAGACTTATCCCAAGAATGATTTTCTAACAGCTATCTATGCAAAATTATATAAAACTTAAATACTCAATTATACGCATGAGTAGCACTCTATTATATTCGGTCATGGAGCTATTTGCATTTAGCTCAATTTGATAAAATGAATCGAGTTTAAATATTTTATAAATAGAGCTGAAAAACTAAGAAATAACTGGACGTGCGGTCGGTGAAGGACTCCACCAGCGGCTTAAGGATGTGTCGTTTTTAATTGGTGGGCCACTGGAGATGTAGCAGTCTACCAGTATTACAAGTACAAGGTGAATTGAACAATTTGTAATTCTAATTTGAATCACAAGAAGTCATATTTTGTTTTTAAAACATGGTCGATTTGTTAATAGTTTCGTTAGTGTATGATCAAAACTGGGTTGGATGCATACGAGTTTTCTAGCTCATGGTCAAGACTTATCCCAAGTATGATTTTCTAACAGCTATCTATGCAAAATTATATAAAACTTAAATACTCAATTATACGCATGAGTAGCACTCTATTATATTCGGTCCTAGAGCTATTTGCATTTAGCTCAATTCGATAAAATGAATCGAGTTTAAATATTTTATAAATAGAGTCGAAAAACTAAGAAATAACTGGACGTGCGGTCGGTGAAGGACTCCACCAGCGGCTTAAGGATTGGTGGGCCACTGGAGATGTAGCAGTCTACCAGTATCACAAGTATAAGGTGAATTGAACAATTTGTAACTCTAATTTGAATCACAAGAAGCCATATTTTGTTTTTAAAACATGGTCCATTTGTTAATAGTTTCGTTAGTGTATGATCAAAACTGGGTTGGATGCATACGAGTTTATGATCAAAACTGGGTTGGATGCATACGAGTTTTCTAACTCATGGTCAAGACTTATCCCAAGTATGATTTTCTAACAGCTATCTATGCAAAATTTACTGAATTATATATAACTCATTTAGTTTATGATTCATTTAATCACACTTAAATCTTTATATGTTCTCTTGTAGATGGAAGTGGACCTATATTACAACAATCTCATCAATGACCTTGTTAACCACTGCCAAAACTTTCCAAATAAACTAAGTTTTCTCGTTTGCTTCATTTTGATCTTATTTTCTTGATAAAACAGGAATCCAGCCTCATGTCACACTATTCCATTATGACCTTCCACAAGCGCTTGAAGATAAATATGGTACTCAAAATCTTTTCCTTTCTCTCTTATCAGCCCACTGCACAGTAGGATTCCATTTTAATCTCAAATCTTCTCGCTAAAATTTTAAGCCTTTGCTATTAATTAGGTGTACTCTCTTGAGGAATATTGAACGTTTTATTTTGCTTGTTTGCCCTTAGCAAAAGAGGGTGATCTGACATTATCAAATCTGTATGTGGAAGCAGGAAAGACTTGATAGATTATGCAGATGTGTGTTTCAGAGAGTTTGCGACAGGGTTTCATACTGGACTAGTCTGAATGAGCCCAATGTCATTGTATTGGTAGGTTATGATGATGGAGATTTGCCACCCGAGCATTGCTCTCCTTCGTTTGGATTCAACTGCACCAAAGTCAATTCCTCAACAGAGCCATACTTGGTATGTTATTGGCACATGCATCAGCCGTGAGATTGTACAGGAAAAAGTATCAGGTCTTACCCCATTTATTAAATACTACATAAAAAGTATAAAATCTTCTTCTACTTGTGTTAATGGTTGAAATTTGGTGCCAGCTCATTAATATTTAGAGTTCCAAAATTTTGATCATATATTTTCTTAACGGTGACACATCAATCTTAAAGAAAGAAAGAACTGAAGGAAGTTCTCATGATAGTCACACATGGTGATGCAGGGCAAGCAACTTGGATTTATAGGGCTCAACGTTTTTACATATGGGTTTATTCCTCTAATGACAACTCTGAGAAGGCATCTCTGTGTTGATTTTGTTCTTAGCTTGGAGTAGCTTTAACACTTTATTTAAGCCATCTAAATCTGCATTTCCATTGTGTGTGTGGCTGTGGCAGAATTGTGAATCCTTTGGTGTCTGGAGACTATCCTGATTCAGTAAAGAGAAATGCTGGCTTAAGACTACCAACTTTCACCAATTATGAATCAAAACAGGTTAAGGGCTCATTTGACTTCCTGGAACTGAATCATTACAACACAGTTTATGTCAAAGACAACTCCAACTCTTTGAAATTGGGAAATAGAGATTTTTGGGAAGATATGGCGGTAGAATGGATTCGTAAGCTCTTTACAGATCATTACCATCCCTAAATGGGATTGAAACACTTTGGTGCTCTAGTTACTTTGGGTTTGATAAACTGAGCTTAATTGTATTAACTTGCACACCTATTGGTTTAAAATTTCGCTTAGTATATACTGTAAGCCTAATGTGTGTGTACTTATGTTCTATTATCAACTTCATTCTCAAACTAATTTAGAAAGCAGGATAGCTAATAACTTTTTTCCATTTTTCCTTGGCAGATGATGAAGGTGAATTCATCAACACATGAGCTAAGCAATGTTGGCATTTCATTGTATCACTAACCATGCTTCATCTCGTTCAGTTTCACATAAGGCCTAGGGGTCTGCAAGCAGTTCTGGAATACTTCAAGCAAGTTTATGGCAATCCTCCTATTTACATTCATGAAAATGGTCAAATACTCTCTCTCTCTCTTTATCTTGCCGATACTGTCAAGGGAAGATAGAATTGTTACAACATATTCTTTCCTGTTGATCAATAATGATCATGCAGTTGTGTCATCTGTAAACTTGGTATGGCGTTTCTTTTCAGGTCAGAAGACACCACCGAGTTCATCATTGGAAGACATTTCTAGGGTGAAGTATTTGCATTCATAAATTGGGAGTCTGCTTGATGCTGTCAGGTAAGCCTTTCCTCGCTCTAACTCTTGGCAGTATTTATGGCGTTGAAGATTCCCTCAATTAAAGATTCTATCAGTTTCTCTTCGATGATACATGTCTCATTGATCATTTCTAATTGTGAAATTCATTTTGTGCGATTCTTCTAATCTACTTCTCTGTGTTACTTCGAATTTGAAAGGAATGGATCAAATGCAAGAGGGTATTTTACACGGTCTTTCTAGGATTTATTTGAGCTATTGAATGGCTACGATTCAAGCTACGGCTTATACTATGTAGACCTAAATGACCCAGAATTGAAGAGATACCCTAACCTCTCTGCATATTGGTATTCTCTTTTTCCGAAGGGAGGAATAGTCAGTTCAGATGATGTTATCCAACTTGGCAAAATATTCACTTTTTATCAGAATCTCTTATTTCAAAGACCACATAATTCAGAATAGAAAATCATTTTGAAAGTCTCTGTTGGACTTTTGTTATTGGCTTTTTGTAAGCTTACAAAACATTTTACTCTAGAATTTTAAATTTCTTTAATTTTGTCATATTTCTGTGCATAATGCATGAGAACAGGAGATAGAATGTCAAAAATTTGCTTTTGACTGTAGATGATTTAGATTTTGCAAATAATTTACTTTAGTTAAACACTGGGTTTGGGATTAAGGATATTATTCGTCTGTTGGCATGGGATCATTTTGATTCTGTCAAACCAGGACCTTGTTTTTATAATAAAAATGGAGCCATGAAAATGTCATAATGTCCAGACTAGAAAAATGGACAAAAAGAAAAATTAAAGAAAACACTTCATGTCTACGCCTTGCCTAAGACAACAACAATAAAAGACATGCTTTTAAGACAAAAGCAAAAAGGCCGAGGTCATTTTCTGCGTATTGGTTTTTGACACATCACTGACAAGTACACTCTACAAACAAAAACTCCATGTCGTTTTGTCGTTAACAATTATTCACAATTGTAAGAAGAAGAAGTAAAATAGCTCTTGATTATGGCTAGAAAATGATAGATTACTATTATTGCAAAGATGATAAATGGTAGATATAGTTGACCAGAAAGGAAGCGATAAAGAACTACTCTGTTTTCTTTGGATTAGGCCATTGTGATGATGTTGCTGTTAAGGATTTTTTACCTGCTAATCGTTTTGCTAAATTTAGCAGGGGCAATCTTTTGTGCTGATAAATATAGCAGAAAGGACTTTCCTCCTGGCTTTATTTTTGGTTCTGGAACCTCTGCTTACCAGGTTGGTTTTATCTGAACTTTTTGCTTGCTTTGTCTGCTTGAAACTTGAAAGAAAGAAAATTATAATAAAGTTGACATATTTGAAAGGTGGAAGGGGCAGCAAATGAGGATGGGAGGACTCCTAGCATTTGGGATACATTTGCTCGCGTGGGTCAGATTCTTTCTACTTCATTTTCTTCTTGTTCTTATATCAGTATCAATGGTTAGTTTTTGTGATTCAGTGCCTAAGTTTTCTAGATGAAATTCTAGGAAATATGGACGGGGCAACTGGAGATGTGACAGTTGACGAGTATCATAGGTACAAGGTGAATAAAAATGAACTTATATATATATAATTGATACCATTTTAGATGTTACTTAAACCACAAGAAGTGATATTTTTGTTGTTATGATGATGCGTCTACTCCAGGAAGATGTCAAAATCATGGTTGAAACTGGGTTAGATGCCTACAGATTTTCCATCTCATGGCCAAGACTTATCCCAAGTATGATTATTTCCTGACTGTAACACAATATATGAAGCAATGAACAAATTAATGAAGTTGCTTTTGGTTTATTTACTTTATTGATTAAATAATACTTAAATTTCTGTCAGATGGAAGAGGACCTGTCAATCCAAAGGGCTTACAATATTACAACAACCTCGTCAACGAACTTATTAGCCATGGTTGCTGCTAAAGCCTAAAAACTTCCAAAAATAAACAAACTTGTTCATATTTGTTTTGCTTCGATTGTTATATTGTTTTTAAAAAAAAATTTGGCGATAAATTGCAGGCATCCAGCCGCATGTTACAATGTACCATTATGATCATCCACAGGCGCTTGAAGATGAATATGGAGGATGGGTTAGCCGAAAGATTGTGTAAAGAACTTAACGTTTATTGGTTACTTTATGCTAGAGGGTGATGAAGATGACAGAATCTGTATAATATGTGGATGCAGGAAGGATTTCACAGCTTATGCTGATGTGTGTTTCAGAGAGTTTGGTGATAGGGTTAAGTATTGGACTACTCTCAATGAGCCCAATATCCTTCCCCTTTTCAGTTATGATGTGGGAATGTTGCCTCCTAACCGATGCTCTCCTCCATTTGGACTTAACTGTTCTAAAGGCGATTCCACATCTGAGCCATACTTGGTTGCTCATCATCTCTTGTTGGCACATTCTTCAGCTGTAAGATTATACAAGAAAAAGTATCAGGTCTTAACCTCTTTTATTCCATCTATTTATTTTTTCTAGTTATCAGTAAAAAAAAATTTAAAATCTTCATCCTTCTGAGTTCTGATCATGGTCATAGTGGTGCAGGGCAAGCAACTTGGGCTTATTGGGATTAATCTTTTTGTGTATGGGGCTGTTCCTCTAACAAACTCAACAAATGATGTCCTTGCAACTCAAAGAGCCAATGACTTTTTTGTTGGCTTGTAAGTTAAAAATTGAAGTCTTTGTTTTTTTGGACTTGTTTGATTTGTCTCACAAATAAAATATGCAAATAAATGGCTAAATTCAGAAAATACCATCCCAAATTTATTTTTGAATATTGGGATATTTCATTAATTCTCTTGGCTATTTGTGTTCTATTCTCTTTTTCCAGGATAGTGAATCCTGTGGTGTTTGGAGACTATCCTGAGACAGTAAAGAAAAATGCAGGTTTAAGACTACCAGCCTTCACCAATCACGAATCCAAACAGATTAAGGGTTCATTTGATTTCCTGGGACTGAATCACTATGTCTCAGCACAGATCAAAGACAACTCCGCCAGCCTCAAGTCAAAGCACAGAGATTTTAAAGCAGACATGGCAGTAGAGCTGATATGTAAGATCCATTCATTACAAGTTGGAATATGCATTGTTTGGTTATAACAGAAAAATTGAATTGGACCAATAAAATTTGGTTCTCAATTTCATTATTAATTTTTTAAAATCTCAGTTAGCTAAAAATAAGTAATTGATTTTTTTTATGTTAATGATACAAGTAACTAACACATACAAATTATTATTAACATTTAATAAAATATAAACTGTTAATATATAAATTATATCTTTTATTAGCAGTTAAAAAAACTGAACTGGAATATTTAGATTCAATTAGGTTCAGATTTTAAGAGATTTGGTTCAGTTAATTGAATGTTTACTCCTAATTACAAGACCTGTAATTTGAGGCTCATTCTATTTACTTCAGTCATATTTCCAAGGAAAACTTGTAAGTAATCTAACAAGCTGGGCCTTCATCTGACCTCTTTTTTTTTTTTTTAATGGAAATTATGTTCGTTGCAGCAGTTGATCTGGATGATTCAAAATTTGAGGTAAGAAGAGTCGAACAAGTATGTTAGTAATAATTTTGCTACTATGTTAAATTATATATAAGCGGTTAAGTTTTTATGTTAGGGACCTATATGAAGAATTATATATTTTCTAACCATGCTTTTGTATCAGTATCCTATAAATCCATGGGGTATGCAATTAGTGTTGGAGTACTTCAAGCAAGTTTATGGCAACCCACCTATTTATATTCATGAAAATGGTCTCTCTGTTTCTCTTTCTAAATACCATTAAATATTATCACAATTAAAATAATAGTAATAAAAAAAAAAAAAAAAAATTGATGAGAATGGTATTTGTTGAATTGCAGGGCAGAGGACCAAACGTACTTCATCCTTGGAAGACACTTCAAGGGTGAAATATATGTCTGCATACATTGAGAGTGTGCTTGATTCTATCAGGTTGGTTTTTCTTAAGTTGGGTTCTATATGATTATAGTGATATATCACTTTTTTCGATTTACTTTAAAATAAATCATTCATATGATTAAAAACAGAAAGAAAATCATTCAATTTACTTTGAAATGATATAAATTATTAAATTTTTTTTTCTGATAAAATTTTCTGAAAATGATTTAATATCAATTTCCCTTTACTTAATTTTCCTTCATTTAAAATTTTGGAAGAAATGGATCAAATACAAGAGGCTATTTCACATGGTCCTTGATGGATGTGCTTGAGTTTTTGGGTGGCTATGAATCATGCTTTGGTCTTTATTATGTGGATATAGATGACCCTGAATTAAAAAGACAACCTAAGCTCTCTGCACATTGGTACTCTCAATTTTTGAAGGGAAAAATAGTGGGAGAAGATGGAGTTATTGAACTTCCACAACATTTCTCAGCCTTGTCTGGCACTCAGTAGCCTACCCACCTGCACTAATTTCCAAGTTCATTATCTAAATATCCATGTATTAGTATATTATATTTTTATTTCTCCTAATGAAACAAAAACTGGCAAGTATTTATTGTTAATTATGTCCCTGTGGCAAACATGTAATATGTTGAAAGAATGATTGATAGGTTTACATTTTATGCAAAATAATATTTAGAATATTTATTTATTTATTTATTTTTTTTAAAATCTGTGCATGACATTTACCTTTTGACTTCTTTTCAAATGATTTGGTACATTGCGATAAAACATTAGATATTTGGCCAAAAAAAAAAAAAAAAAAAAAAAATAGAAGGTTATAACATTAGATAATATATTAACATAATGTTAGGTTTTTTGGACTTGCATTCATTATGATCTAATTAATTGGGCCTCCAGCAACAACTTTGGCTCTTCTTCATATCTTTAGCTCACTTCCACTAAAATTGCTTAGGCAATTTTAGCTAGTCACACATCCTTATATTTTGCTCTTCTTTTTTTATGTTTGCCTGCTGTGGGATTTGTCCCACTTCCAATACTCCCCTCAAATGTAACTAGGTTGAACTTCCTTCTTTGGGCCAATTGTCACTTGCTTATACTTGACTGGACAGGCCCTAGGTTTTTTTTTTTTATTTTTTTATTTTTTATTTTTTTTTTTAATCCTTTCAGTCTCAGCTTGAATGAATTGGATCTTGACTCTTCATTTTGGGCTAAGTGGATTTATCATTCTTCAAATTTTTACCTCAAGCCTACTGATCTTTGGCTTTTCATTGGGCTCAGAAGATCAAGCCTTTTTTCTCTTCAAATTGGTCTATGGTCCACCACAATTTGAGCCAAGTGCAATATTTTGCTATCTGTTTTGGTGGGTTGTTGGAAATGTTGGAAGTGGGACAAATCTTACATTGGGAAAATAACAAAAAAGGGAAAGCAATTGAGGCCTATTTATATTTATATTTATATTCTAGCCTCCAAGGCTATTTTTCCTTATATTGCTGGGGAAAAGGTTGGGGAGCCCCTCTTTTATTCAAAATATAAGTCAATGGACATTAAAATAAAATAACTTATGTCATTTTCGTACAAGTGAAGTCCACAACTAAAATAAAGCTCAAATTGGAGAAGCTTAGGTGCTCGAGGCTCAATGTTGCTTAAGCCCAATTACTCCCTTTATACTAAAGCCCAAGCATGAAAGTGTCCATGAAGTCCAAAAACCCAATATAGTATCAGAGCATCAATGATTTTTGTGGGACTTTATGTGAGAAAAAAGTCTACCACCATAAAAGTCCAAGTAACAATCCACCCATGAAGGTAGCCAAGAGTTTGCACTTGAAGATGTTGATGAAGCCCTAGTGAACAACCCACCAAGAAGAAAAAGGTTGCACTTGGCGATTGAAATGGGCCTGCACATCAAGGTCCAAATTGTAGTGGACTATGAACCAATTTGAAGAGAAGAAAAAGGATGATCCTTTGAGCCCAATGAAAAGAGCCAATATCAATAAAGCTTGGGCAAGTCTGGTAGACTACAAAGCCAAAAAGAGAGCTAAGTTTGTACCAGTTAATATAAGCCAAATGACAACTAGGCTATAAAGCAAAAAGGCCAGTTGCATTCGAGGGAGGGTGTTGGAAATGTTGGAAGTTGGACAAATCCCACATCAGGCAAAAAAATAAAAAAGGGAAAGCAAAATATAAGTCAATGGGTCATCAAACTAAATGTCATTTTAGTGCAAGTGAAGACCACAATCAAAATAAAACCAAAATTAGAGAAGCTAGCTGCTGGAGGCCCAATAATGCTGAAGCCCAATTACTCCCTTGATACTAAAGCCCTAGCATGAAAGCGTCCATGGAGTCCAAAAACCCCATGACTCTGGTTTATGGACATTACAGAGAAACAAATAAATTATATATTAAAAATTACATTGTATTAGAAATTATTAAAATTTTAATTATTTTTTAAAAAAAGACAATTTATTTCAATATAAAAATAAAGAAAACCAAATGTGCATAAAATTCAAGAGATTTGTTTTGGGAAATTATAGATAATTATATAAATTATTATTATTATAAAAAATTATTTCAATATGATTACCATGAAAATTCATACCAAATAAGAGATTTTTTAATATTTTATATAAATTTATTAAAAAAATGTGATATATATATATATATATATTTCAATCACCATCACATAAGCAGCGCCATTGAAATCTGATGATTCTGAAATTAACTAGTACTGTGGATGGAGAGTCCCGATGATAAGTAAGATTGTAGATAGAGAGAAGGAAGGTCAAGGGCTCCAAGGATTGACCTCGAGAGCCTTCGACACCCAGGTCTGTGAGCTGGTATAATATGTAGAGAGTTTTGTGAGAGAGAGAGAGAGAGAGAGAGTGAGTGAGGAGAGGAGAGAAGTAGAGAGAAAAATCTTTTTTTTTTACTTGAAAAAATAGGGATTATGTACACGTGTCTTCTAACTATTGAAATTATTTTTGGTCCTCATCAACATCAATTCAAACTTCAAAGAAAGTACTCATGCTCTATTTGTGGTTTTCGGTAAAGTATTGTTTTCACGCCTTTCTCTATCGAAATTAAGGCAACAATTATAATCACATACTTCCTCCGTCCTATTTTATTTGAAAAATATTTTTTTTCACAAAGTTTAAGAGTGCATTAAATAATATGCTATTTTTTCTTTTATGCCCTTTATTAAATACAATTTTCTATACACTTTATGTAAAAAGTTGAATTAATATCCAAGGATAAAATATGTATAAAGGGTAAAAAAAAATATTAAAAATAGAAATGGGACATACTTTTTGGGACATTCCAAAAAGAAAAATGTCTTATATAAAATGAGGCGGAGAGAGTATATTGAATTATGTTTTTGAGAAAGAAACAAAATGACTGGATGGGTATGTTTATATTCTTGACATTAAGGTGAAAGAGGCAGCGAATAAGAGCATTCCCAATATACTTTTTATATGTATCAAACTTTTTATTATAAAGAGTTATCTCAAAAAATAAAGATTCAACGTACTCTTTATCTTCTAAAAATAAAGAAGAGAGTTGGTTTGACTCTCTACATTTAGAGTGTCAAATATCACTTTTTATTATAATTTTAATTAATGTAGTACAAATTTACATACACTTTATTACATATAATTTTAGTATTACTTTTTCTATTGGATAAATTTAAAAAGAAAAAGATTAAAAAATTAAAATTATTAATACTTATGGGATAAAGTAAAATGAATATCAAAATATAGAGAGTTTATTAGATTGAAGTAAAATTTTATACTCTTTATCAACTATGATGCTCTCTATTGAATAAAATATATTTTTAAAAATAAATAGCACTATTAGGAATGCTTATTTCTCTTAAAACCTTTAAGAATAAAAAATCTTGAGTAGCCGCAAAAGAAAGGAGCAGTAGTGGCAGTAGTGGAGCACTATTGGCTTTGGTGATCCATTGTCAATTATTATTTTTATTGAGCAAAAGAAAGAATTGTAAGGAGGGTTTATTCAATTAAATTTTTATAGATTTTTTTTAAGTAAATGACTTTTGCAGAGTTTATAAATTTTTAATAACTTATATGGAGTTTATAAAATTATGAATGACTTTTAAAGAGTTTATTTTAAATTTTTTTTATAGATATTGATAGACATTTATAGATATTAATAGACTTTCATTAATTTTTAATATTTGTTAAATAACTAATTAATAAGATTTTTTTTTTTTTTAGCTACAAAAGAAGAGGAATACCATGAAAAACATAAGAATACTCAGCTGCCATTAACTCTTATATGTATAGAAACTTTCATTGGCTAGCTTACACCTACTTTGTCACTTTGCAAAATAGACAAAATCCTGTCAGAATAATCATTCCAAATATTCACCCCTTAAATATGACTTAAAGCTATAGATACTAGAAAATTTGCTGCTTAATTGCATTATCTGAATTTGTGATTATATATCACATTATAATAATTTTTATTTTTATATTATTTAACTTCTTAATATTACATAAAATATTATTGACATTAAAGAAATTCAAATAACAAAAATTAATATGTGAGATTTGCAATGAAACAAATCTTTTATTGTAACTATAAAAAAATAAAACCATATTAATAATGATCCAAAAAAAATAAACACATGGCATATGATTAGTCAATTAAATAATTAATTTAAAATTTATATGATAATTCTATATAATTTTTTATGTATATAAATTATATATTCTATTTAAAAGAAGAAAAGAAAAAAGAGAACATTTTAAACTTTTTTAAAAATTATATTTATATTTAAACTATTTGTAAAGGTTAATTTAATTAATAATTAATTGTGTTTAGGCATCCATCGTTAACATATTCCTATCAACTATATGTTTATATGTTATGTGTTAGTTTTTTTTCTTTTTTTTGAAGGTTGTAAAATATTTTATTTTATTTTTTGTATGTGATTTTAAAAAAAAGTCGGTTGAAATCTTGAGGAGAAGTGAAAGAGAATTGTGGTATTTTTTATTCATACAATACATAAAAAGTCAATGAAAGTATACAAAAGTCTATTATTTATAAAAGTTAATGACTTTTTGAATACCAGTTAACTTTTATAAACTTTATAAAAGTTGTAATTGAATACCCCCTGATTTTTACATACTTTTTAAAAGTCTTTAAAAGTAATTATTGAATACCTCTTAACTTTTATAGAGTTTTTAAAAGTTATTATTGAATACCTCCTGATTTTTTAAGTCCGTAAAAATCTTTAATTCTCCTAATTCAATACACCCATATAAGTATAAAAATTAATAAAAAAAAAATAATAATCAAATGAGACCTAAACTTTTCTCTCAAACTACCGTTTGGCTAACTTATTTGGCAAAAAAAAAAAAAAACCTACCGTTGGCTAACCTATAGTTTGAGTTGGGTTTCCCAGCACCGGCCATCAAAAGGGAGAACCGATTATATTCCCTTTTCTTTTAATTTTTTGATAGGTTTAGTAATTCTATTAATAATAGGTCTCCATGGCCTTTTTTTTTTTTGTCTCTCTTTTTTTTTTTTTTTTTTTTTTTTGAGTTTTTGTGATTTTGAGTTAGTCTCAATTAGGTGTTGATGTTGTTGCAATCTCTGGTTTTATCCGACCTATCCACCAAGCTCATACTTCTTTGACAGTGTTGATTTGGTATGGAAAGTGATGGATAATGGAAGATATTACTAACAAGGGCTGTGGAACCTTCGATCTGAGCTTGGTGTTCATTGATCTACTGCTATGAGAGAGATCCGGAGTCCTCGACAGAAGATCGTCCCTTGCAAGGCCAAGGCCTTTCAGGCTAGCAAATAATGGTGATCTTCTATCTCAAAGGTGGGTCATCGGGGAAGTTTTATTGTGCTTTAACTTTGGGAATAGTCTAGCTAAGCTCGCTTTGCTTACATCGGTGCCTTCTCTCTTCTTTCTACCTCTAGAAACAATGGCGACGGCGGATGAGGAAGAGGGTGAGGTTTCTGGAAGATGCAAGGGCCAAAGGCAATTTAGGAATTCATATTTTTTCTTTGGGCTTGAAACCCTGTTAAAAAAATCATTGTATGGGTAGTTGGTGTAGTGATTGGACTATAGGTCCATTTGTTGTATTTTGTGGGCTCTCACTATTTCTTGTATTGTTTTATAGGCTTCTTGCCATTTTATTAATGATAACATAATTATCTTCCTTGGGCAAAATAAATAAATAAATACTTTAGGTACTTTTTTTTTTTTTTTTGCCAATGATAGTCTAAGTACACTTAATAGGTCGTAATATAATATAATTAAATGCATTATTACAATCTATCAAACGTATTTTTAGTATGATTTTCTTTTTTTTTTTCCTTTTTTTTTTTTGTAGTTTGAGTAAATATTTCATTTTCTTACGGTAAAGATTTTGTGTATTTATTTGTTTCAAGGAAAATAATTTTTTACATTTAAATTTTTGAAGCATTTAAAAAAAATTGGTTAAAATTTCTCAACAAAAAATATTTTTCTAGATAAAGAAAAAATTAAATTATTTTCTTAATTTTAATAAACTAGTTATAATAAATAAATATAAAATTATTAATGTATACTGATATCAGTTACTAGTGATTGTTATCAATTATTGTCGTTTAAATATAACCACCACAATTTATTATTTTTTATATTTAATTAACAATAAATTAAAAATATGAATTTTATAACCAATGGCGGACATAAGGGGGGTTTGACTTGGTCTTCAGTCTAGGTCAGCTCCCATTTTTTTTTATTTTTTTTATTATTATTTTTTATTTATGTGCATATATACCTAAATTAGAAAACAACCCAGCCCATGTCCCACTTACACAACTTGCCAATAATATTTATCCTAGTTATAAATTTTAATTTGATGCAATTCAGTCACTAAATTATAATTTCATTACAATATGAATGTTTATAATACAAATTTAAAATTACGTTTTGTTGATGTTGTTACTGATACTAGGCTTGGAGAAATTAGTACGTTTTCATATTTATATCAAGTATTAGTTTGTACAGAAAGAATACAAAATTATCGTTTGATTCAACTTGTGTTAAATCTTCCTATTTCTACAGCGACAATTGAATAAGTATTTTCAATTATGAAACATGTTAAAACGACGATTCAAAACATAATAAAAGATAAATTTCTTGTTGATTGTATAACTTTTTTTCATCAAGCGATATTTAGCTAAAAAGTTAGATTTATATTCAATTATTGATGAGTTTTATTATAACAAAAATCATCGCACACAATTAAAATAAATATTTTATTATATTTATTTTTTAATTTAAAATTTTATATTTTGATATCTGCTCTCAGCCCACCTCTATTTAATTTTGCATCCGTTCTTGTTTATAACTCTTTAAGTTTTTTTTTTTTCCCCAAAAACTCTTAAGTATTTTGAGAGTCTTATAAATATAAATTTTCAATATTTTTTTACTAATCTCTATAATTATAATTAAATTATAAAAAAAAGTTTTTTTTTTAAATAATACACACACGGATCATTTAAAAAACGCATTATTTCCTATAAAACAAATGAAAATTTACTCCGAATTTGAAAGAAATTTAACTATATAAAATTTAAATGTTGAATTTTAACTGTTAAATATAAAATAAGTGATATAATTTTTAAATAATAAAAATATTTGAAAATTTAATCACTTATTGCATTTAGTATAAATTTTAAGTTACAATTTTTGACTTATCATTTTAAGTGGTTTTTTATTTAATTTAAACTTTTAAGATATAGTTATCAAACAAATTTAAAATGATTAAGTGTTAAAATTTTTAATTTTAAGTGTTGATTGGTGTTATCAAACACCTAAAAGTTTCAATTTCAAATCTGTATGATTTGGCAAAAAAAAAAAAAAAAAAAAAAATCAAATCTTCATGTATACGGATTATTTATGATAGAAAAATGTTTCTATTGCAAAACTCATCGATATTAATTGCAATTAGTTTTTCTTTAATAACAAAATATGCGAGAAAGGTATATTAACAAATTGAAATTTACCTTTCCTTTAAAAAAATTTGAATTACACAAAATAATAACACACATGTGTATCAAAAAAATTTAAAACTTTAAAATGAGCTTTTACAATGCCAAGTAATTTCATGATATTGTTTTTAAAAAAATAAAAAAAAAAGATTGATATATATTTTTAAACATGGTAGAATAAAATTGATTTTCAATATTACAATACAATAACAAAAGATAATTTCTAAAAAATCATCACAATGTTTTTTTTTTTTTCTCAGGAAATACTATGATTAGGGGTGTGTAATATTCTGTTAAAACTGAATAACCAAACTGAATTGATTAAGTAGTTCGGTTCGGTTTTGAAAATAATCAGTTTGATTTCAATTTTTAATATCAAAAATTTCGGTTATTTCGGTTCGGTTTGATTTTCGGTATAAAAAAAAACTTAATAAATCGAACCGAACTGAAATTTATTAAAATAAATTTATTTTTATATTTTTATATTTAAAAGACTTGAATTTTTATTAAATAATATAATATTTTTATGTATAACTTTTAAAATAATCAATAAATTTTATTTAATTATTTAAAAAATAATTTAGTACGAGATCATTTTAGATTAAAATGTGTTTCAAATTTCTTTTAATAATTAAATAAAAAATATTGATTATATTGAAAATTATACTTAAAAATATATATGATTTTAAATTATTTCAAATCAATCTTATTATCAAAATATATTTGTAAATTTAATTTAATAAAAGTGTATATATAAAATGATTATAAATTTAAATTTTAGTCTCCTTTCAATATTTCTTTCTTAAATAAAATATTGATATGAAAATAATACCTATAATAAATTTTAAATTTTAAATTATAATTCAAATTTTAAAATTTAAATTATAATAAATAAATTTCAAAATTAAAAGCATTCGTAATTAAATTAATTATTATTTGATAATTATGGAGAATAATTGATATTATTTTATAAATAAAATAATCTTTTTAATTATATTTTTAATTAATTATATATTTTTAATATTAAATTGCGAAATATTTAAGTATTGATAAAATAAAATTTTAAAAATAAGTTGTCAAAATTAATAATCTTTTTTAATTATAGTTTTTTTTTTTTTATGTTTTAAAAATTTAGGAGAAAAAAAACCGAACCGAACCAATTTTTCAATTCGGTTTTATTTAATTTTACTTATAATTCAGTCAATTCGATTTTTAATATTGAAAATTTTGATTTATTTAATTTTTCTGATTCAGTTCGATTCAGAAACTGAACCAATCGATTCTCATACCTAACTATGATTACATTAGTATATGATGCATATGAAAAATTAAGATTAGCCAAATTGAAAGCTGACCTAAATTTTAGATTTTTCTCACTAATCTAATAATTAATTTTAAATAGCAAGCATCAAGCCAGTGCAAATCGACCAACTTAATTAAGTTCCATAAATGTTTCAACATCACCTCATTTTATTCCCATTTCTTTGCTTCTGATTTTCTAGTGTGGCAAGTGTTCACACATTGCATGAATTTTTTTTTTTATCTATTAATAAATGAAAGAAAATAAATTATGTTATTCCAAATTTTAAAATTAAAATTAATAATTTGGCAAAAAAAAAAAATTAATACTCTCTTCGTCCCATTTTAATAATCTGATTTGATTTTTTCATATAAATTAAGAATGTGTAATTAATATAATGAAAATAATTAATTTTATCAATTATTTTCCTATTTTATCTTTCAATTTATTTTTCTATATTTAATACAAATTGCACATTAAATGAGAGTATATTAATAAATTACTTATTTATTTTATTTTTCAATAAAAAAAATGGACTGTAATTTAAAACTCTCAAAATATAAATATAAAATTATTGAAATGAAACGAAGAGAATACTATTAAGTATTATCAATAGTATAATTATCAAATTCATTTGTGAAGTAGGCGTTTAACTTTTTAACTTTCAATAATTAGATTAATTCATTTAGTGAAAAAATAAAATAAAATAAAAGAGTAATTCATAGAGGCTGGACTTGGAATCCTAAACAATTATTTGATTCCAAAAATTATATTTTGATTTTTTTTGTTCACTGGTTGGGAACTAATTTGAATTAGATAATATTTAAACTATATCACTCATATAAAAATTATTGCTGATAAAAATATTTATTTAAATTAATTTTATATGATCATTGTAATTATTATTTATAATAAATAATTATTAGAATACTATAAATAATAACATCTATAAGAATTAACATATTAATTAATATTTATAGAAAAATATAAATATATATTAAAATAATTAATTTTATTTTTTTAAATTATTAATTTATTATTTTTGTAATTTATATCACATATTAAAAAGAGAAATAACTAAAATATATAATAGTATATTAAAAATAAATTATATTTATAATAATGATTTAACATTTCAATAATAATATATGATTAGTTTTCTCACCCTTTAAGGGGTGAGAAGTGAAAATTTTCAAATTCGAATATCTCAAAATTACAAAAAAATTGTCAACAAAGAAGAAGGTTACCCTTATTATATAGCCTACAATATCAATGTTAGCAGGGTATTATTCCTCCCTTGTATAAAAAAAAAAAAAAAAAAAATTTCAATAATAATAACTAATAAAATTTTATTAAATTATATAGTTATATTTTATCAAATAATTATATATTTCGGCTGCTAGCCATGGATTTCCTATATCAGCTGCAACGCAACGGAGGAATTGCAGCTACTGTAACCGTAAGTACAGCACACAATTTGGATGACAAAGGGAGAAAAATTTGTAAATTTGTAATCCCTCTTGTAATCTTATCCTCTTCTAGTATACAGAAGGAAACAACCGCCACTGATATTCTAAAAAATTACACAACACCCACACCTGCGGTACGCATTTCTTTCGTTTGGCAGTTTCGTAAATAAATCCAAAGTCGACGTTATTTTATAATCAGGAACTAAACCCCTTCTACTGAAGCTCCCCTCGCCCTCACAGACAACAACAAACATCAGCTCCAATGGCGTCCCCTACGCTTTTACAGTCTGCAGCGGCGTCGTATTGTGGGCAATTTCCAATTCTCTCACCTCCGTTGTCCGTAAGAGTACCGTATGGAAGCCCTAAAATTGGGAATGGGTTGGTGTCTGTGAGGGCCACGGGAGGTATTGTGTTGGTGGAGAAAACAGAAGCAGAAAAGGCCAATCGCCTCAAGACCACTTACCTTGAAAAGATTGTTCCTTTGCTAATGGAAGAGTTCTCCTACACTAACATTCACCAGGTAACCATTTTAGTCTTCGTCTTACATTTTTATCACTTCCTACTTATGACTGCGATTCTCTATTATGCTTAATTTAACTTGCAAGTATTTAGAATTACAAATGTTTAGATTGGATGAGTGTAGTTCAATTTTTATCTGGAATTAAAGGCAGTGAATAACATAATAATCCAATTCTCGGTTTCCTTTCATATTTACCATAGAGGGGAAGTAATTAAAATCTTTTTCCAATTTAGCAACACTATATCGTTCTTTCTACTGAAAAAGATTGTGCATTCTGTTGGATGATTGTGGTCAAAACAATTAGTTGGTTTGCTCCAGAATTGGGAATGAATTGCAATGCTTGGAATAGGATTCCAATTTTTTATTTTGTTCATAAGGAATCCAAATTTTTTTTTGATATTTTTCATTTTTGAATAACTTTAGTTTATATTGAAATGATATACTATATTTTTAAGTATAATTTTAATTTAACCAACAAATTCTATTTACTTATTTTAAAAAGAAAATCGGAATAGGATTCTTTGAACTTAGACATCCATTTTCATTCCAATTCTAATTCCAATGTGAACCAAATGAGCCCTAGATGTTCTGATTTTCTTTTGGTTTAATTTGTGCATTAATTATCTAGATTCAACTCCTGATAACATTTTCTATTGCAATTTTGTGGCATTGAATTCCATAGGTTCCAAAAATTGAGAAGCTCGTGGTGAATTGTGGTATTGGAGATGCTGCGCAGAATGCCAAGGGTTTGGAAGCGGCAATGAATGATTTGGCTCTCATTACAGGACAGAGACCTATCAAGACAAGAGCGAGGAACTCAATTGCCACCTTCAAGATCAGGGAAGGCCAACCTCTGGGTATTGCTGTCACACTCAGAGGAAATGTGAGTTTTGCTCCTTGTTTTAATTCTTGCTATGATCTTCTTTAAGTTTGTTTTTGTGATTTTGCCAAGACCAACTAATGTTGACTTCTACTGTCCATTCCTTGATTCCATATATAGATATACTTGTGTCTTATCTTGACTTTTGAAAGTCATATTGAAGTTTTACCTTTGCCATTTGTTTGATTCTTCTAATATTTAGGGAATAATTTTAAACAATTTGAAGACTTGAATTAGGATGTTAAAGGAATATACTTTCCCCTCCTTTAATATTCTCGGGATATGGATTTCCTTGTCCAATCTATGCTTGTTTCTATGTAATAATAACTATCAAGCAGTTTTCATCTTTTCATTGAAATATGCCACAATGTAATTATATGAAGGAAAATAATTGTCGAAGATGGCAATGGATGGGAGAAACTGTTTGGGTATGGTCAAAATTACAGGTGCAAGAAACAAAGCTGCCACTTATTTGGAGCATCCTTTGTAGGCATAGGATAAGAAAACTGCCTGATGCTTTAGGTGGATATGATGTATGTGCTTTTAATAACAACTAAAATAGAAGCGGTGCAATATATTTAGCTGTGTAACTGGTTAGTGATTATGGTTCAGCAGAAATTATAGTGACAATATGCTCATTGGTAGCATAGGTGGTATTGGTTATAGTGACAATATGCTCATTGGTAGCATAGGTGGTATTGGTTATAGGCATTGGGCAATAACGGCAGTCAAATCATATTTTTCTTGTTTTTCAATAAGAAAAATATGATTTGATTTCTTCAGCATTATCTTCGTCTGGTGGGAGTAGAGACATTTTTTGCTTGTGCATAAAAGGGTCCCCCGATATGTTGAACACTACTTTTGTAAACTATAAACATTACTGCACGTACGAATACAATGAATTTGCATACTGTCAAACCTGCATATCGTGATTCATGTGTAGCACACTGTCAATGTTGTGTATTAATGGTTTTTTGAGTTATAAATGGATAACTTTATCTTATTTTACTACTGTACTATTTCTCTGTTGCAACAAATAAATCCTAACTGTGCTCCATGCTCATTGATTATGCTATACTTCACAGGTGATGTACTCTTTCTTAGATAGGCTTATTAATCTAGGGCTTCCTAGGACAAGGGATTTCCAAGGTGTAACCCCAAATAGCTTTGATGGGCATGGGAATTACAGCATTGGAATTCGTGAGCAGAGTGTGTTCCCAGAAATTAGGTATGATGCAATTGGTAAGCCAAGGGGAATGGATGTTTGCATCACAACAACAGCTAAAACTGACCAAGAAGGCCAGAAACTGTTGAGTCTCATGGGGATGCCATTCAGAGAAAGTAGTGGTACTGCTGTTTTGCAACGCAAGAAGAAGTTGAAGAAGCATCATTTTGATTCAAAGTCAAGGGGGCGGCGATAAGGGATTCTCATTTGCATTTGGCAATTGCCGTCAGTGTATGTACTGTTTCTATGTACGTAATCTCTAATCTAATGTAAGACAACATTGTTTTTCTATTTTGGCTTCAAATTTTTTGCCTTGTTCATTGATGTGTCCAGAAACATGGAACAATGAATGGAAAATTTGTTCTGTAGTGTGTTGTTGTTGTACTCTTCAGCTTGAGCTCGCAGGCAATATATAAATATGGGTTTTTTCATTAAATATGTGCATACTGTGCAAATTAAGATAGCGAAAATTGCAATTGCAATTATGAAATAATTTTTTTTAAATGTTTTTGATTTATAAACATAATTTTACATTTTCTTTTAAAAAAAAAATAATAACGGGCTTAACTATTACACCCCTAAAATACTATAATTAAAAAGTCGTGCGATTTTCGTTATTCTTAATTTTGCCATATGGGATGAATTCGTTTGTATAATTTGAATATGGAGATGAATTGACGCAAGGAATTTAACTCTATGTTTGGAAAGAAGGTGATGAGAGATAAATCAATAAGTATTATTTTTGAGTTGGATCTCAGTTATTGGATTTTGATCAAGATGTCCTGCATAAATAGACAAAGTCAAAAGGACTACGCTGGTTACCTGGTAAAGAGCCTCCGACAAAAAAGGAGACAAAAGAAGTGTAGAGTTACAAGAGAAGTGTAGAATTCCATCAGATCTCATTGTGGTTTCCTTCTTTCTTTTTATATGCGTCAAACCCCTTAGGTTAAAGGTAAATGGGAAAAAATAAAATACATTTTGATTAATATAATCGATATTTAGACTCTGAAAGATAAGGTCTTCATATGTTCTTATCAAATGGCAGATAGTCGGTGTAGAAGTATGACTTTATTTTGATAAAAACAAAGTGACTTAAGTTCTTTATGAACTCAACTTTTTTTAAGAAATTTACTAGACAAGTTACATTTATTGTTAGAAGGGCGAAAAGCTTGGGCGAAAGGCGAAGTGATGTCTTCATCTTGGTGTAGTAAGAAGTGACCTCTTGAGCTTTTTCCTTTATGAGCCTTTTCTTTAGTTTTCATCTTCTCTTACTCTAGTGTGGCACTGTATCATAATGGGCTTATGATAAATTTAAGTCCATCATATTATTAGTTATTTTTGTCCCTCATCATAAGGAAAATAAGAGAAGAAGGAAAATAAAAGAGAAAAGCAATTTTTTTTTGTTTGAAAAGAGAGAAAAATAAAAAGAGGAAAGAAAATAAATTTTATTTTTCATCTTATATTTTTTCTCCATTTTAAAAGGAACATTAAAATAAAGAATAAAAAGAAGATGATGAAAAATAAAATTTATTTTATTTCATTTATTTTTCACCTATCCAAACAAAAAATAAGAAAATAATAAAAAAAAATAAAATTTATTTTTTCTTTTTATTTTCTTTCACCCCTAAGAAAATTTTCAAACATAATGTAAAACAGCATAGGGGTAGCTCGACCGAAGGAGCAGCCCACGCATTAATGCATTAATTAGAATTCAGAAGCCGGTGTCGCTCTTCACAAAGAATATCATAGGAGTGGAGCTGCAGGACCTCTCTCTGTGACCAGGTCACAGCATTTGTGGGGCCACTCATTACATTTCCCTACATCTACATGCTCTTATCCCGATGCTCTACATGATCATGTGCTATGATGTATATAGGGTGAGCAAATTGTCCGATTCAAAATTGAAGAACTAAAAATTCGAAAAATGGAAATTTTTATTTTTCTTCATCGAATTGAACTCATCTTTGCATGAAAGCCAAACTGCATCGAAAAAGATCGATTATGTTGGTCAGTTTGGATTTTTTTTCTTTTCTATTTTTCTATTTTTTTATTGTAATATATATATACACACATCAGCTTTCCATCATCAATGTGATTGGGTATGAATTTATTCCATGAACATGTGAGATGATTCCCTTGATAGCGGCCGGATTAATTACTGAGTGGCGAAAAAGAAAATTAAACATTAATTAATTAATTAATAGGTAATTAATGTCCTCATTGACATGACATGCTTGATAATTCCATGAACGTGTGAGATGATTCCCTTGATGGCGTTCGGATTAATTACTGGTTGGTGAAAAAGAAAATTAAACATTAATTAATTAATTAATAGGTAATTAATGTCCTCATTGACATGCTTAATAATGTCTTATAATTTCTTACTATACATTAATGTTAATAAGGCACTAGACATGATAATAGTCAAAAGATACGAAAGATTATTGTTTCATATAATAAAAACAAATGGGTCCTCTTTATATATATATATATATATATATAACTTTGATGGATTCAATTTTAACCGAATTTTTTTTATATAAATCGAACTTAATTAAAATTTAATTCGATTTATTATATTTAAAATCAAATTGAATCGAATCAAATTAATCGGTTTGATTTTATTTTTTAATTTTGATTCAATTTTACTCACCTCTAAATGCATATGTTGGAGGGACTTGGTTTGACTCCCTTTTTGGCAAATTTTAGTAATAACTAAGTTTGGATTCGATTATATTTTTTAATTTTAGTTTGATTTTACTCATTTCTAGATATACATGTTGAATAGACTCGGCTCGAGCCATTTTTCACAAATTTTAATAATAACTAAGTTTGCCTCCCAAATTAACTTCATCTCTTCTATTAATTCACTAATTAAAAAAAAATAGTAAATTATTGTAGTACATGATATTTGGTATAATTAATATTTTTAGTTCTTAAAATTTATTAATGGCAAGCACTTCTATTTTTATTTGTAAAATAATGAAAATTTTATTATATAATATGTTGTAATCATTTAATTATTATATTATAAAATATTTTGCTATTTTAAATTTTAGTATTTTTCTTTGAAATTTGTTTTTTAGATTGAAATTTGTTTAGAATAATACTGGCGATTAAAATGTAAATCATTGGAAATATAAGAGATGTTACAGGATGTTACAGCTTACATAATTTATCCAAATGAAATTAATTTGTCGAAAGAAGCGTAGCGTAGACTGTGGAGGGTTGTTGGTGCAAAAAAAAAAAAAGACTGTAGAGGGTAGTGACCAGCTCCCCTTGCAGCTTGTTGGTCTTAAGCTTATTAGCTAAGGGTCACGTAGGTCGGGTTCGAGTCTGGTAGAGGGAGGGAGAGAGAGAGAGAGAGAGACTGTAGAGGGTAGTATACTCCCCGACCCATCCCTCTCTGTTTGTTCCGTCGCATTCATTCATAAAAAAGGGTGGCGTGTATTTGTCAGATTAAATTGGGAGTAGAAATGCTATCTACAACTTGTAAACTTTGGCATCTTAGAGCTCAACATCCTATGGCATCTGATCTCTCTACCCACCGCTCTATCTTCAACGACGGTTCCTCCTCTCCTTCCCGTCGCGATCTTGTCTTCGTCGTCAATCCCAGAGGTTTTTCTTTTTTCCTTTAATTATATGAAAAACTCTTTCTTTCTCAGTAGCATTTTCTGTTTGGTTCTGGAGAAAATTCGGGAAAAAATCCAAGTAATTATTTCTAGTTGTGAAAAATACTAAGTATTTGTTTTAGGCTTTTAGCTTAGGTGACCTAAACATTACTTCTGAATTATTGATTGAAGTTGGAATTGGATCAGGAGCTAATGGGAGAACCGGCAAGGAATGGAAGAAATTGCTTCCGTATCTCAGGTCTCGCCTCGATAAAGATTGCAATGTGAGTCTTCTCTTTGCTAATTCCATTGCTGTACTTGTATTTGTATCTATTTCAGTCTCCAGTACGAGTCATTCTATCCTGCACTAAACAATGCGGATTATCTCGTTTAGCTTGCTGATTTATCTATGGTGTTGAAGCTTGAATTCGTTATTTTGGTTCTGAATGTCTGGGTCCTTCATTAGTCACTATGTTGATGATGAATTTCATATATATTCAAATATATTTTCTTTAAAAAAAAAATTAATCAGTTTATGCTAAGTTTATTTTGAGGGAGAAGAAAACAAGAAAGACGTGTTGGAATCCTGTTCCAAGGTATCTTGTTTGTTTTCTTTTATGGAATTGTTTGACAGTCAGCAACAGCCAATAGGGACGTTATAAATTGAAATTGTACTGGCATACACCAACTGTAATTGATAAGCACTGTATTATATGTTTGTTTCTTGTTAGAATTTTTTAATGAATTAAAGAAAATTTTTGCATATAATCCTATATGCATCGATTTTAACACTTCACAACTGATTAATAGTTAGTGTGTTTGTGTGTGTTTTCCAGTTACTTTAATCTTCACTAGTATAACTATCAGGTTGTAGAATTATGCTACTAATTTGAAGTTTACGATACTCATTCTATACGTGTTTAAGTTGACAAGGAAGAATGTGTTGATTTGATGCTTACCCCTTACTGGTTTTGTATGTTGATTCTGCTGTGATTTGTTCTCTTTAAATGACATGCCTGCTTGGCTTCGTACTTTATCTACTGAATGAAAAAGTTTGCTCCATTGTGCCAGATATGTGAATCTATGACTTCAGGTCCTTATCATGCAATTGACATAACTAGAGAGGTAAGGATTTGAATCTTTCTCGATCTTGAACTTGGTTGAGGCTGTCCACAACAAGATCGATTAAATTGAGGATGTGCAGGCAATAAGAGAGGGGGCTGATGCTGTGATTGCAGTCGGAGGTGATGGAACTCTTCATGAGGTGCGACTTACCTTCGATTGCAACAGAACTTTTGCATGTGTTAGGCTTTTTTTCAACTTTCTGTCTATGTACTAAATAAGTGGAGAAAATCAAATCTATTCATTGGGTGATTAAAGAAATGACTACATGCTTAAGCTTTATGCCTACTGTTCCATCTAATAGAAAGATCAATAGAGAACCAATCCTGTTTCAATCACTGTATTTGGTAGATTGGATTATTGCTTATAGGCTTTGATTTTCTCTGAGCAGGTTGTTAATGGATTCTTTTGGGCTGGGAAGCCTGTTATCAATCACAATAGAGAGGCTGCCCACTCGACTGCTCTAGGTGTAAGTGACTACTATTGCCAGATAGTCTTGGATTACTTGTTTTGCTTTGATCCTTATTGCAAAATTAACTTGCATATTTGTGTGTTATGTGACTTACATAGTATGGATTTCTCAAGTGTAGATATGATTATGTTATATCTCTTTACAGCTCATCCCCTTAGGAACTGGGTCTGATTTTGCCAGAACATGGGGCTGGTTAGTTGGTTCTACTCCAATCTGGATTAATCTGGTATGATTACTTCTATAATATTATCATTTGCTCTTGATCATGACAGATGTGTTTATTATCACTTGCTTTTATTAGGAAAAATGATCCATATGAGGCTGTTGATCGTATTGTCAGAGGTGCCTACCTTTTAATTTTATTTTTGCTTATGTAAAGTTTGATTCAATCTGTTACTGGAAAAGGTTTTACTTTTAGATAATGCTCTAAAACTAGTTGTTGAATTGTATGCACTTTTTATAAATTTATGATGGAGCTGTTCTGCAGGGCTGAGATCACGGGTTGATGTTGGTGTCATTAGCGGAGAAAGTGAAGAATCTCATTACTTCATAAATGTTGCTGATATTCATTTGTAAGGTTAACTAGCAAATTTTGGAATTGTCGAACATAAGTGCATGCTGATCCTTAAAGTCTTATTCCATTTATGAAATTTTGTAGGAGTGCAAAGGCTGGTTACTATGCATCAAGATACAAGAAATTTGGAAACCTATGCTATGTTATCGGTGCTCTACAAGCCTTTATGGGCCATAGCAATAGTGACCTTAAAATCAAGGTCAGTGTATTTGGAAATACTCCAGAATTTTGTAGTGGTTGTTTTGTGCTATTCTTACATCTATAACATTATGCAGTCTGTGTTCTCATGATATTTACTTTCTTATGAGAGTGATAATAGCTTGTATATAACTCCATAGTATGTTCTGCATA
Organism: Vernicia montana; assembly: GCA_949750685.1. Lineage (NCBI taxonomy): Eukaryota > Viridiplantae > Streptophyta > Magnoliopsida > Malpighiales > Euphorbiaceae > Vernicia > Vernicia montana. Next base: position 14,225 of record CATKHJ010014744.1, on the reverse strand, counting down.
TAGGTCAATGGAGGTGAATGGGAAATATGTTCTCAAGTAACTGCTCTTTGCATAGGAAATGCAAAGTACTTTGGTGGAGGCATGAAAATTACTCCAAATGCTGACCCTTGCAGTGGAAATTTTGAGGTGAAGTACTTTCTTTGTTGATTTACTCAAATTACTTGTAAATATATCATATATAGCATAATTGGACACAACTACACTAGTGCTAGTGTTTTTGAATTTGTTATATTTGATCTTGCAGGTTGTAATTCTTCAGGACTTCAAGTGGCATGACTTTATTTTGAAACTACATAAACTATATAATGGGACACATTTATCAGTGAAAAATGTATCTTCAAGAAGGTAGGACCCCCACTATGGATGCAGTTGTACTTCATTTCTTCCACACTGTTCTTTTCTATTTTATATGGAGATTTTTTTAGGAATTTTAACCTGTTGCAATAATACGACCAAAGAATTGGCATATTTGTTTCAGAAGTGTGTGATCTGGTTTTAAAATTTTCACATGTTATCTAGTATCTCTGGATTTATGGGGAGAATAATGAATATGCTAGTCGTTCATGCTATAGATGGCTGTGTGGCTTACATCGTCTGGGGTTTCGCCTAGGTTAAGCTGCTTATGTTTGATACTTGTTCAAAGTCATGGGCGGTGTATACTTTCAAACTTTCTTTGCTTTCTTGCAGTGTGCACTCCATCGAGGTGGAGGACATTTCTGGCAGTGGCAACATTTATGTACAGTCTGATGGGGAATGCCTGGGGTTTCTTCCAAGGAAGTTTTGTATCTTACCATCTGCTATCGAAATGATATGCTGAAGGAAGCCAAGAGAAAATATATTGGCATGACTCATACTGACAGTGATGATAGGATTTCAGTTCGGGTGAATTATCTGATGGAAGTGTTTTAGGCTTACGTTGATTTGTCACATGATATATTAACTAGGGTAGTGCCTTGTATGCAGGCTTGAGTGAAACTTTTCTTGTTTTGTATTTTTACAAGTTTTTCAGATTCTTATCAATAAAATTATTGTTATGGCTCTATTAAGATTCAGTGCCTTTTTATGTTTGTTTGATAATGAAATTCCTATATGAAATTAAAATTTGGTCAAGTTTATACTTTATATTGTATGGGTAGGATAAAAACTATAAATAATAAACATTTTTTTTTTTTTGTCCGAAGAAGAAGTTAATTGATAATATGAATGGGCTTGAAACTGTACAATAACATATAATACACAGAAATCTTAAAAGAGACATTACAATAGGACCAAGGCTCCAAAGAAAAACTATCCAAAAAAAGGTATTTTAAATTTGGGTTTAAAACTCAAAAAAATAATGGCCAAGAGACCATAAAAATGACTAGAATGCCCTTGATCTTCTCTCTCCTTCCAGACCCATCTGTATCGACAAACAACCCTCTTGCCCTCTCGCCGCCTGCTTAGAAGAGCAAGCCGCCATTGGCCGGGACGCACAGAGGACGGCGGCTGAAAAACGGTGAAAAGAAGACGGATCTCTCCACTACAGAAGGTACTCTCTGATTTGCAAGCTAATCCACCACCAGGTGAACGAATCAAACACCTCCATGGCTGGAAAATTGGGGCTCCAGTAACGAAGGCAACCACGCTCTGCAAAACAAAGAACAAACCATAGCACAAAACGGCAAACCCTTCGCCAACCAACTCTTCCCTCTCTCCTTTGCTAACTGTCTTCCACAAACGCCGAGAGATTCGGACTTGGCCGTAGAATGGAACGGCATCACCGCCGTAAGACTCAAAACCAACAACCCAAAGCAACAACAAAGCAAAAAAATCCCATTCAAGAGAAACCAAATAAACTCACAAAAGAGAAACGACTTTATTGTAGGGTAGATAAGGGCAAAGAGAAGCAAAAAAAAAAGAAAAAAGATGAGTATCCCGTTCGATGGCCAAGGCCACCAGAAGGAACCCAAGGAGACGATTGGAGCGGTGCAACCAAGGAAAAAAAAAAACCTAGCAGACGCGAGTATGAAATAACTATAAATAATAAACATGATGGGCGAAAATTCTTTTTCTAGCCCACAACGCTTTGTGGGCTTTGATGAGGCTCTTGAATGCCCACAAATGTGTATATACATTTATTATTATCGATATTAATTATTAGTCGGTTATCTTTTCCTATGGCCATCGTTTTTCTGGAATATGAGATATTTGAAATGAACGGCGGGAGTTGCTTCCAATGGCGAACTTTCTCCCCTACACTTCCACCACTCCTCATCTCAATTCCCATCATCACAAGATCCTTTTCTCGCCAAATTTTCATAGAAAAATCAATAGAATTCGTTGTAATGGAGAGAAGAACTCATCAAACACTTCATCTGCCAGACGACAAGAATCGGAACCAAAGAATGCCATTCTCAAGCTAGCTTGGTACGGCTCTGAGCTTCTTGGAATCGCCGCTTCATTTTTCCGTTCACCTTCAGCTTCAAGTACTGAAATTCCTCAAAGGGATAATCTCCAGCTTGCTACTGATGAGTCGGGAAGCATCGACCGCTCCATGGTCGTCGAAACCATCAAAGAGGATTTCCAAAGATCGTATTTCGTCACAGGTTTTTATTTCTATTTCACTAAAAAAATTAAATTTTCATCCTTATTTCTTCTATTTATTGCTTGATTTTGATTTGTGCTTTGCGTGTTAATCGGATGATGCAAAAAAACAGAAAACAGAAAACAGAAAACCGAAAATTTTTATTTATATTGATGTCAATTATGACTGGTGCCATTTGTGGTTTTGTTTAGTTTAGTGGAAATGTATTTATTGTTACTAATTTGAATTAAATTTTATGCTAATCAATTTCACCAAGTAATAATTGTTATAATTTGTATTTTGCCAACTACATAACATTGAGGGGAAATTCTAAAATGTTTTGGCTTTCAGTTTTCACTGTCTGTCTAGGTTACATAATCATTGTTTTCCAATGATAGGGAATCTCACACTTAATGCATATGAAGAGGACTGTGAATTTGCTGATCCAGCTGGTTCTTTTAAAGGACTTCAACGTTTCAAAAGGAACTGTACAAATTTTGGATTACTTATTGACAAGTCCAATATGAAGCTTATGAAGTGGGAAGATCTTGAGGTGAGATCTTAAGAATTTACATTCAAATACAACATTGTTACGCTTAGTTTCTCCGCTTAAACTCATGTTTACTATAAAATTTTATGCAATTTCATGTTTTTCATATTTGGTATGAAAAATATCAAATTCATTTCACTCCTATGAACTCAATTTTTTGGAATTCCCATTGATAGACATGAGCTTATGAGGATGTTTGCTAATGTGAACAAGTGTCATTTCATGAATTTCCATCTTACAGAACTCTTGACACTAAATAAGTAAATATTTGCTTGGTTACAGGACAAGGGAATTGGACATTGGCGATTTAGCTGTATTATGTCATTTCCTTGGAAACCCATACTTTCTGGTATTGTTCATCATCTTACATTAAATTTACGATAAGAGAAGTAAATGATGCTTTCATTTTGCAGTAAACCAATTTTACAATGATAAAATTATATATAATGCAAAGTCTCACATGCATAGCTTATTGAACCTGACTCTGTTAAGCTACATTGCAGCTACTGGATATACAGAGTACTATTTTGATGCACAATCTGGAAAAGTATGCAGGTATCTAATAATGAGATTATGAGACACATTTTCATTCTATTATTTCAACATTTTTTTTTGAAATTTATTTTTTAGCTACTGAAAATTGGAATGTGTTTCAGGCATGTGGAACACTGGAATGTTCCAAAAATGGCACTTCTAAAACAGATTCTGAAACCCAGCCAGAGTTTTTGGCTTGGTACAAGAGCAAGCTCTTGAAGAATACATGAATTTCATCCACAAAGGCAAGCTTGAACAATAGATATAATTTTGTAAAGTTTAGTGAGTTTTGAACTGCTTTAAGTTCCCATATGCATGGTAGTGATATTTGACAAACAACTTATTCCAATTCTGCTATTTGATGTACTTTAAGACGTTATTGAGCTTAATCCAAAAATGTTGTCCAAACAAGAAAAATGAAAAATCTCAATCCATGAAAAATGGGGTTATATTATTATGTAACCCCATTGAATAGATAGGTTAAGAAAAAAAATATATCAAATTATTGATTGTTTGTCAAATTATCAATAATTAAAGCCGAATGTTGACAAATTAATTAAATTTAATGTTGTTATAAATTTTTTTTTTCATTTGTTCCTTATCAATTCACACATTTTCAATCTTAATTATCATTAAAATCACTAAAACTAAACATGCTTTACTTTTATTTTTTTTTCCAATACAAAAAAATATTATATATTAGATAATTTAAATAATTTTTATAAAATAAATTAATTATTTAAATATTATTAAGAGATACAAACTCTCAACTCCTTTTAAAAGATGATAGATTAGCTACCCAAAATTTTGCTTTATTTCATTTATCGGCTTGCATCAAGACGACAATATCTAGATAAATTATCATCCTCAATAATCTATGTTTTCAATGACGGTATGGTCTTAAAATTGATAAAGGTAGGAAATCACATATTAAAGATTCATATTAATGAAATTATAAATAATATAATATATTTATTATTTATTATTTATATGTTAAAAATAAATATAATATGCATATAATTAAAATTAACGAACGTTTACCAGAGCTACTAATAAATATTATTTCGAAGTAACTGTTGAAAAATTAGGCAAATTAACTCATTAAGTAATCATTTTGAGACTTAAATTTAAATAGGTTCCACTACTCGGTAGTGCGAGATTTACTCTAATTTATATTTCTTACATAAGAAATATGAATTTAAATATTTATATGCTAAAAATGGTGGATGAGTAAATGTTAATTTGAAATTTAAAATAAGCTCCATGTTAAGAAAAGTGAAGAAGGAAAGTGAGATATCCGATATTAAAAATATACAAAGTTAGAATAGGGTATATATTAAAAGACTCATCTTTTCAATGAAACTCTCTCTCGCACGCACAGGCACAAAGGGTGCAAATTTACGGTCCGAATCTAAGTTCAACATGTGAGAGCACGATCTGTGTAGATGAATGCCGGACCGAAAGGGGCTAGCATGTGCCAACTTAGTTTTGCAATTTTTTTTTCCCCAATGACGATTTTTTTTTCTCGACCCAGCTGGTCATCGGTTCGTCAGATTTTCTCCGATTCTTTCTATCCCCAAGTTTATGACTTAAACCGGATAAATTTTTAATTTTTTTTTGTTAAACCGGCTAGATCGGTCCTATTTTAACAACCATGTTTATAATTTCAAAGAATTTTTGTTTTTTAATTTCACTAAAAAAATTTAATATTAAAAATAATTTCAATATTATTAAATTAAAAATTTACTAGTAAACTTTTTGTTTTCACTTTTCAACATCATCTCACATAACATATTGATAGTGGGCTAATTGGAATTTTAAGGTGGCCAAAATGTCAAAAAAAACGACAAAAAAGATAACATGATGTTGTCAAGATTAATGTTGGAATTTTCTCAAATTCTTCTGATGAATTGCTTTGGATGGAAGGGGTTCCTCCATCTATCGACAGTATTGTATTTGGCCAAAAAAAAAAAATCTATCGACAGTATTGTAAGGGCGGATTTTCCACACGGAATTTTATATAACTATTTCCTTTCTTAAAAAAAAAAAAAAAAAAAAAAAAAAAAAAGAAGAAGAAGTTCGGCATGAAGGCCAATAAATTAGATTTATTTATTCATGTAGGTTTATTTGTCTAAATTACTCTTACTGTTTTAAAATATATGTCATTTTAGAAATTATTTTCTTTCTAAAATATATATTATTTTAAAATTTTAATAAGATATTTATTAATTTTTTTTTCAACTTTACTCTTTTTTTTTTTTTCAGTAAACATTTGTATTAGTTATTTTTATTTCTTCATACTAAAATAAAAATATTTAAATTGTGACAATTTAATAATTTTTTTAATTTGTTATACTAAAATCTTAAATGACCAATATTTTAAAACAGATGAAATATTAATTAATTGACATCGGAATTATCTTTAGTGATTAACAATACGTGTATCATAGCTTAGTTGTCTCTGGGAATTGCCGCGCTTCAAGCCTTTTGTGAGCTTCTCCTGACTTTAAAAACAAAATCAAAATACCTATTTGACACTTGAGAAAAAATAAAAAATTAAAATTTGTCCTACAATGGAGAAAAGAAGCAAGATATGTGTGACAGGAGCTGCAGGCTATCTTGGTTCTTACCTTGTCAAGAAGCTCTTAGAAGAAGGGTGCATAGTCCATGCCACAACAAGGAATCTAGGTTCTATTTTGTATAAATGAATTTTACAAAATCTTATAGTATTTATTTAATTTGCAATTTTTAACTTGTATGAATATAATTTAATATAATTTTTTGAATTAAATCCAATTGATTGTATTATTCGTAAATAAATTTTATATTTTAATTTATTTATACTAAATAATTAAGGACTTTAATTTTCTGATTGATCCACTAAATTGCAGGTGATATAGAAAAGGTAGGGCTTCTCAAGAGTCTTCCAAATGCAGAGACAGGATTAAAATTATTTGAAGCTGATGTTTATAATCCAGATGAATTCAAATGGGCAATTCAAGGCTGTGAAATTGTTATCCACATGGGCACTCCATTGACTCATGATCCTCAGAACTCTCAAGTAATTAATTAATTACTCTTTGAATTTGGGGCTGCATAGCCCATTAATTAATTAATTAATTTTAATCCGTAAATTAAATTAATTAAATTCATACTATATGTTATTTTTATTTATACAGTTTAAAGATATGTCAGAGGCTGCAGTTGCTGGAGTGAAGAGCATTGTCGAGTCTTGCATTAAAGCAGGAACAATAAAGCGACTCATTTACACTGCATCAGTGGTTGCTTCATCACCTATGGAAGAAGATGGAATTGGCTTCAAACACACCATGGACGAATCTTGTTGGACTCCCATCAATAACTTATCATTTGCCCAAAACGACGACGCATTGATGGTAAGCATCATTTTCTTGCAAGTATCTAATCTCAAACATGACTAGTTTGGTTGGTAAGAAAATAATTTGTCTTTATTGATTAGAGTTTGAATTCGCTATTACCATTTAGAAAGTAATTCTTAAAAAGAAATGCACTTTTAAACTTGCTGAGTCACTGAAGTCAAGTATTATATAGGCATACGTGCGATCAAAGGTGCTGTCGGAGCAAGAAGTGTTAAGGCATAATAGCAATGAGCTTGAGGTAGTGAGCATTACATGTGGATTGGTGGGAGGAGACACCATACGCTCTGGCCTGTCACAAAGCATGGAAATATTAATTTCACAAGTTACAAAGGATAAGCAGTGGTATCATATGCTCAGGTTTTTGGAAGACTTAATGGGAAAAGTACCAATTGCTCATATTGAAGATGTTCGTGACGCTCATATCTTTTGTATAGAGAAATCTTCCATTACTGGTAGATTTTTATGTGCTACTAGATGTTTATCATCAGCAGAGATTGCTAATTATTGGCAAAACAACTACCCTAATATCGTTATTAATGAAGAGTAAGTAATAATTAAGGTTCATTACTTAATTAATTAATTCCCCAAAAAGTTAATTAGTAAATATGCATTGACCTGGTTTTAATTATTTTAATTATTGATTTCAGGTTTGTGGAAAATTTAGGGAGGGATATTGTTTTGAACTCCACAAAATTCAAGGAAATTGGATTTGAATACAAACATGGTGCTGAGAAGATTTTGGACGATACTTTAAAATGTGCTGAAGAGCTGTGTCTAAGTTCAGTTTTAACTCAAATTAATTAATCAATTAATGTGATGCTAATTTAAAGTGTTTTGGCATCAAATTGGTTATGTTATGATATGAATTCAACTTTGTTTAATTTATATTGCATTTTTTTTTTCTTTTTTCTTCATTTCCTTCTTCTTCAACTAGAGGGTATAATTAATAAATTACAAAATCAATTAAACGAAATGTTAAATTGGAATTTTTTTTTTTTTTTTTTTTTTTTTTTTAAGATGGAACTTGATTAGTCATAAAAGAAGCACATTTAACATTTTCCATACCTTATAACATTTTGATACACCAAAGCTTATGAGAGTAGATGTTGTTAACTCTAAAAAACTGGATATTTAAGATTAGATTCTTATGCTTGATTATGTGACAGATTAAACTAATTAATTAACAAGAAAAATTAACCTAAGACCTGCTAAGGATATTTTGTGTATTGATTTTGTGATGATCCTTATAATTGAATTTTATAAACTATTTATAGAGATTAGCTAAGGATATTTTTGTTATAACAAACTCTTTGGTTCCTACTCTAATTATATTATTGTATAAGAATTTACAATAATAACTTTTTCTATTTGAATTAAGAGGAAATTACACTAAATACAATTTTTTTTTTTCAAAAATATTCTTTTGCCTTTTTAGGTTTTCAAAAATACCTTTTTTTTTTAATTTTTTTTTATTTTATATATTTATGATATACTTTTGAAAGTTGAGTATTTTTGAAATAGAAAATTTAATAAGTTTTATTTTTGAAAAAAAAAAGAAGATATATATGAAAATATTTTATTTTTTTTGGATGTTTATGTAAAAAACCCTTAAATTAATGAAAACTAGGTATTGGCAAAATAATAATAATAATAATAATAATTAAAACTGGCCCTATTATTTAGGCCTAAGAATTTTCCAACTTCTGAATTATTTTTGGGCGGAAGTCAAGAAATGCTTTTCAACTTTTTCTAACCGTAATTAACAAATGTTAGATCTTACATACACTGGATATATACACCAATTCAATGAGATAATAATATATAAAATAAAAAATATCATATCTTTTTATTAGGTAAAAAATAAACAAAATAGTTATATTGGTTAAAATATCTGATCACTCATTGATTTGGTGTAGACAATAATTTTCATTAATAAATAAAATTTATTTTTGTTCATAAGTAGCTGGTTATTTTGACAAATATATATATATATTTTTTTGAAAGAAAGTTATTTTGACATATATAAGCTTAAAAAAAGACTTCAACAATTTAGGTCATTCTAATTAAAAGAGCATAAAATTTACAAGCAAACCCTAACAACCGAGTGAAAATGACACGTGCTCCAAAATATTTTTTCACTAAAAAACTTTTTGAAGGACATTAACTAGAGTTAACTGAAACATATTACATATATAGCATGCTTAATCCATCTTAATTTAATTTATTTATTTTTTTTATTCTCACAATGAGATTATATTAATTAGAAATTCAATTTTCACATACCTTACTAAATTTGTTGTACTAATTCGATTAAATTAAAACAGACAATTAGCATTAAAATTAAAATTTTTCAAAGAACAAAATACCTCTTTTATGGTTTATCCTAGTAAAATTTGAACCCTAGTAAACTTAAAAAATTTAATTATTAGAGATGAAATTCACATTATATAAGCAAGAATCAATTGTGAAGATCTTTTCATTTTTTAGTTTTTTAATCAGACCAATTGTCCGAACTTTCTTGTGTTAATGGGCAATGTATACCAAAAAAAAAAAAAAAAAAAAAAAAAAAAAAAACCAATAGAGATATTTCATTCCTATATATATGTGCTTTAATGTGTTAGGAAAAATGCAATATAGACCATAACAAAACACATATCAGGTGGCAAAAGTTCTCATTTTAGGTTTGCATACTTCATCTCATATTCTATTCCTCGTTTTTCAAGTCCATATTTCTTAATAGATACATTTTATTTTAAGTTTGTAGTAATAAGTTTACATGTTTATTAAAATTAAATTTATAATAGTTAAAGAGTATTTATTGATATTTGATATAATTTTGTGTCTGTATGCATGTCTATTATCTTTTTTAATTTATGTCTGTATGCATCTGATAATTATTTAGAGAGTGTAAGGAATTTGAAATAATAGATTTTAAATTTGAAAAAAAAATAAAAATTTTAGGTTAAAGATTTTTTTTTTTTTTTTGGCCAAAGGATTTTAGGTTAAAAATGGAGATGGTAAATTTGAAATAATTAAGTAAAAAAGAGTATTTGAAATATTAAGGTATCGTTTGATATCAAATGGAAGACTTTCCGGGAAATTATTTATCAGAAAATATAAGTAATTGAGTGTTTAGTTTGCATATAATTTTCTAGAAAGTAAATTTTTTTTGTTTGACTTTATATTGTTATTTTTAGAAATTAATAATGTAAAAGACAATAATACCTAGCTCCATTTATCTAGTCTCATCTAATGGAGGGTAAATGTGTCAATTGACATTTAAGAAAGTCCAATTTACCTAACTCTCTCTAAGGCAGTTATTTCCTCCAAACTCAAGAAGTAAAAATCCTTACTTTTCAAAAACTTTATTCAATCATAACTATCAAACAAACCAATTTTTTTTATCAGGAAGTTCTATTTTCTTATTTCATTTATGTAGTACCAAACAATACCTAAATTTTTGAAATATTAAATTTCAATTTGAGTCAAATTCAAATCTATTCAATCTTAATAATCCAAATAAGAGATTTTGTTCAAATACAAATTCAAAGTCCAAACCCTTATCATTCAAACAGACTATTTTATCAATAAAGTGTAGAGCAGATTCATTTATTAATTGAATTAGTTAAATATATGTTTTAATTTTTAAATTTAAATCTTATAACAAGAGAATGTCATAAGTCAGTGTTGGGTGCTGGAGATTGATAATGCTCTAACTAAAATTATATTGTTTGTATAACTAAATTAGGTATTCTGTGAGATGGCTACAAAGAATGAAACAAGAGATTCAGATTGTTCAAATGAAATTGAAAACCAAAGCAAAAAGCAGGTAATAATTAAAATTCCAAAAGACTTGAAGCGTTTAATTTCCGAGCCAGGCTTATGGCCTTCTCAGCTCTGTATCTACAAAGTTCCAAGAAAACTTCGAGCAATAAATCCAACAGCCTACACTCCTCAAATGATTTCAATTGGTCCTTTTCACCACAATGACGAAGCATTAAAGGTCATGGAGAAGCAGAAATTGCGATATTTGGCAGGATTCTGTGAAAGGATTGGGAAACATTGGACTGAGCTTTCACCTAAAATTCAAGATTGGGAAAAAGCAATTCGCCATTGTTATGAAGAGGAATTTGAGGTATCCAGTCAACAGTTCACAGAAATGATTTTACTAGACTCTGTTTTCATTATCGAACTCTTCTTGAGAAGAGGAGAAAAATATAATTTCATTAATGGAAAAACACAAGAAACATATAGAGATGATTATATTCTTGGAAAATCAACAAGGGAATTTGGTTTATTAGAAGATTTAATCTTGGTTGAAAATCAAATCCCATATTTCATTCTTGAAGATTTTTATGATTTTACTATTGGAAAAACAGAGTACCCCTGTTTCTCAGATCTTATGCGCTTAAATTTAAAGCACTATTTATCTCCCACACAAATTGAAGAAAAAGAAAATAAAAATTGTGATTGCTTTTCTTGCTTGTATTGTTTCTGGATTTCAAGATTCTTCTCATGGCAGAGGCTAAAAGATCAAAGTATAAAAGAAGGTGAAGAAGAAGAAGAAGAACATTACCTTGCAGAGAAGCCATTACATTTTACTGATTTGGTTCGAAAATATCGATCCTATAAACACCCAAAATCAAAGAATAATAATGGGTCTGTTACAAAACTGTATAGAGCAACTATGCTGCACGAAGCAGGGGTGAAATTTAAGGTGAGCTCTCAGGCATGGCCAATTAACTTAAAATTTAAAAGGGGAGAATTGAATATGCCAACATTCTTAGCCGACTATAATACAGAGCGATTGATTCGAAATCTTATGGCTTTCGAGCAATGCCACTACCCAAATCAGCCTTTGATCTGCGATTACATTTGGATTCTTGATTTTCTCATCAACAACGAAAAGGACGTTGATTTACTTGTTAAAAAAGGGATTATTGTTAACTTGCTAGGCAACAGCGAATCAGTGGCGACATTAGTGAATAATCTTGGTTTACAAATCATGGCATCTGGTTCTTGTTTTTACGATCTGAGTTTGCAGCTTAATAAGCATTACGACAATGTATGGTGTCGTACGGTGGCGATTATGAGAAGGGTGTATTTCAACAATCTTTGGAGAGGAACTGGTACTATTGCTGCAATTGTGCTCCTATTTTTCACCTTCACACAGTCTGTTTATTCTATCATCAATATATTCCATGTTTGAGATTAAGATTATGTAAAATAATGTTTTAATTTTCAATTTTGTGTTTGTGATTTGTAATTTTGTATTGCTCTTTGAAATTGCTATTTTAATTAGTGTGGAATAAGTACTCTGTTTTTAAGATTTTGCAATTTCAAGTCCCAACCTCAATCTGGAAAATTTGAGCCTCCATGACTATTTTAAGCTCTACACTTGCTATTGCTAAATTTTCATCATCATAAATTACATCTGCAACTTGAATCCCCTCGAAGGAAACTTATTGGAAATACATCCTTTGAGGAATTCAAAGAAAGTTCTTGGAAATGCATGCTTCAAGGAATTCTTGATTTATATATCATTTGTTATCATAGACCTATTTTTTAGTAAGTTATTTATATAAGGAAATATAAGTAATTGTGTGTTTGATTTGCATATAATTTTATGAGAAGTAAATTTTTTTTGTTTGACTTTATATTATCATTTTTAGAAATTAATAATGTACGTAAAAAACTATAATATCTAGTCTCATTTAATGAAAAGTAAACGTGTCTATTTATATTTATCTCAACTAAAAAAGTTTAACTTACCTAACTTGCTCTAAGAAAGTTATTTTCCTCATACTCAGAGAGATCCTTACTTTCCAAAAACTTTATTCAATTATGGCTACTAAACAAACTATTTTTTTCCACTTCTCATGAAGTTTTACTTCGTTACCTCACTTAATCTATACCAAACAACATCTTAGACTTTGTTTGTTTCACAAATAGATTGTTTTGTTATTTAAGGTGTTCAGGAAAATTGATCAATATTTCATAATTAATAAAAGGAAAACTATATATTTTTAAATAAGATAACTTTCTTTATGTCCTAAGAATATTGATTAAGAGTAAATATTTTAGAAAAAAATATAGTTATAATGGTTATTTCTAGCAAAAATTATAAAATTGATTTTAAAATGAGTTGAATGAAAAAAAAAAAAAAAAAATTGGAGATTTTAATAGAGTTGTTGTATTATTTATAGGTTATATAATGGAATATTGGTGTCTATAGTTTTTTGAAAATGATAATTAATCATATTATTAGTTGAGATATGGCATCCAAAATTGGCGAATGGGTGACCAAAGTTGAGGTTAAATTGGAATTTTTTTTTTTTTTACGTTGCAGTCTATTCAAACTTGTTAATGTATACTGTAGCAAAAAGAAAAAAGTTAGATTCAGACATAGTTGAATCTAATTTGGGGAGGTAGGGTTGATAAAAACAAATTATGTAAACTTTATTGACACATGCATTATTGAGGAGAAAAATAAATATCAAGAGAAAGAAGTCCTTAATTTGTATTGTTGAAATGATTTTGGTAAAAGGCATATCCCTTTTAAAAAAATAATAAAAGAAAGAAAGAAAGAAAATTGATAAAAGAAAATTTATTTAAATTTAATTTATTAAAGATTTGAGTTTCTAACTAAGAGCATCCCAACAATACTTCATATTTTATTCCCTATTATATTATAAATAATTAAACTCCTTATTTTAACTTATCTCGAAAGATGCGCATACTCCAACAAAACTCTCTATTTCACTATCTATTTCATTATTTTATTAATAAATATATAATTCCATTTCTTTATAAATAAATTTATAATTTTATTTTCTTTACTCTACATAAAATTTTTGTAGTTAAAAAATATAATCTTTTTAAAAATATTATAACAAATTATTATTATTATTATTATTATCATTTCTTCTACTCTATATAAATTTTTTACAACTAAAAGAAATATAATTTGATAAAAATATTATAACAAACTATTATTATTATTATACTATAATTTTATTTCTTTTACTTTACATAAAATTTTTACTACTAAAAAAGAATAATTTGATTTAAAATATTATAAAATAATATTTTAATAATAATATAGTAATTTAATAATAATAAATTTTTGATTAATAATAACAATAATAATAATAATTTAAAAATGAAAGAAATGAAAAAG